>ARYC01018349.1:0-41121 GCA_000711775.1 Oxytricha trifallax
ATTCAAAACCCCAAAACCCCTTAATGAGGTTTATAAGTGCTTTGATTTGTAGGGTATAGTTGGGGTCTTATCGGGGTTAGTAGACAAAATGCAGGTTTTATCTTAATTTAATGAATATTTAATGAACTTTAGTTTACTTAAATCATATAAATTTTATCTGCTTGTCTTTATTATATCTTTTGAACCTTGCTCTCTCAAGTGGGTCATGTATGTCATATAATGTTTACCGAGGATAGTTAGGAGCTCTCACGATTATCATCTCTACTATGCTTTTAATTTCTTAGCAGACATCTTCTTACTTTTATGTTTCTGAGCCAAACTTATTGATTATTTCTCATGCTTTGTACCAAAGTAAGACATACATTCCATGTCACTTTCTAATATTATTGCTGCTACTGCCCAAACATCCCATTAAACAGAACCATTAGTCCACTTCTCTCTTATTGGGAAGTAACCTGGAGTACCAAGTACCTGTGCTAAAGTGACAATCTCCTATCTTAAGCTCTATTGAAATCGATAACCACTACTTCTAAAGGACAGAGATTTAGCATAACGTTTTCAGGTTTCAAATCTCTATGAACATATCCAAGTTCATGCAACTCCTTAACACCCTGAATCATCTGAGAGTATATCGTTTAAATCATCAGGGTATCTATTGTGATATAGGTAGTCTCTCAGAGTCATTTCAAATTTCTTTAGCCTTAATGCGATGAAACCATAAAGTAAAATAACACCATTTAGCTTAAGCAAATTCTTGCAGTCTTTTCTTTAAGCCTCTCTAAGTACCATGTATTCATTTTCAAACTCGTTCTAATACTGTTGGTTCTTAATAAGATAACTGAATGGATACACCTTGTATGCATACTCATCAACTGCTATGAGCTTTGCTTTTGCAGGCACGTTTATATTCAAGTAGTTTTCAATACAAGTGCTGAGATCAACTGCATTTAATGCAGGTATATTCATAGCCTCCGCTTAGAAGCATGCTAAAATTGTATTACCTGCTGGCTGGTTCATCGATTCATATCGCTTCTGTCTCTTGAGTCTCTCTTGCTGCTCTCTTTATGACTCAAGAGTATTAGATTTTCTTTTAGCTGGCACTAGTTTCTTAGTCTCTTAATCTTCAATCAAGAACTCACTGAGGTGATGCTTTTGCATATGCCTTTTAACTTTAGCTGAGTGAGTATATGATTTCATGCATGTCGTACACTAATACCTACCATCTACCTTTTCATGCTTGAAATAGATATTTGCTTTGCCAGAGTGTACCTCTTTAAGGTGTCTCTTCAAGCTTTGTTCAGTTGAGAAATGATTCTAGCAGTCTTCACATTAATATGTATTTATCTTTTCGATTGGTTGCTGTTCTTTTAGCTCCTCAACATAATCAATTTAAGTTTAAACCCCTATCTCTGCGCTCTCCCTCTGGTTTAATACTTCTATGATAAAAACCTTTGCTTCAAATTCAAGAGCTCTTAGCTCTACCTGCCTCTCAACATAAATGATTTCAGGCTTTTTAGTGGAGCCAAAGTTGAGCATTGATTGACCTGCTCCTAAAAGAGCCGCTCTACGATTTAAGTTGACCGCCATGTTTAAATTCAAATTTAAATTTCTATTATAAAGCTCTTAAAACCTCTATAGCTATATCTGGACTATATAGGAGTTGCAACAGCATTAATGATGGTTTGATCTAAGCTCTAAGACTTCATATTTATACTCAGTTTATAAGTATAATTTTCGTAATTTACTCTTAATAATTTTGATTTTGGTAACAACTCAGATAAAGTTCAGGTTGGTACTGGTACCAATTAAGTTTTAAACCAGATTGGAACTTTTCCATTAAAACCTCACTGGATTAAAACTAGGTACTAATTAGGTTTTGGTACTATTAAATTGGTACCAATCAAATTAAAACGAATTTAGTACCGGTACTAATCAAATTTAAACAAATTTAGTACTAATTTAATGGAACTAAATTGATAAAAATGGAGCTCCATCTCTGAGTATGTTACACCTTCTGCCAGCTTTCTCCACGTATCCTTAGCAGGTTGACCTCCTATAAGATGCCCATATTTAATACTAAGATTTTTAACAGTAGGATCCAGAACTCTATATATTAAAATTTGAAATTCAATAACAAGAGAAGGACCAAGGATGGAATCTATAAGTACTGCAATGAAGAGAGTTGGAGCTTAAGAAATGATCTCAAGATTTAGAAGCAAGGAAGATCTCTATCGATACCTCACTTAGCATGGTAAGCATGTGACATATACTTAATCATATATTATAGTGGATTTATTCCTTCCAACGATGGAATGTACCAAAATTTCATTCTTAAAGCTATACTCTGCGATGAGAAGAAAGCCTTCAAAAACAGTGAAATAAAGTTGATAGATATACCAAACTACCCAGAGATTTCAGTCACTAATCTCTACGAGGATGCGATGAAAGATGAAGAGTTGGTACTTTATCTTCCTACCAAGAAACAACTCTCTAACAAGCTTCCAGATAGGAGCTTTTTCTTTGGAGTTCTTGGCACTTTAAGAGAGAGTTATCTCAGAGAGATCATTGAAGAAGCTCACAAAAAACGCTACTCTATTTCTCCTGAAGATTAAAAGAAGCAAGGCATACTAATAAGCGAGACCTGGCTCGCTGAGCTTAAGAAGCACCCATTCTCTCTAGTAAGCTTTGATTCATAACTTTGTAAGGAAACCTGGAACTGGTATATTCCTAATGAAAGAGCATGCGAAGGTTCACAGAGAGAGAAAGTCATAGACTATTTATGAAGTGAGCAAGAGACTTTATAAAGATGTCTAAAAGCCAGAAGAAATGAACATAGATGCAGGAGCTGCACAAAGAGAAGAAATATGAGTCCAAGCAAGCCATAAGAAGAGGAGAAGAAAGAGAAGCCAAACCCCTTTATGGGCCAATTTAATATGTGAACATATTCATTCGTTAAAATCTAAAACTTATTTATAAACATTCATTCTTCCCTCTCTCGCACAGACTGTTGTCTTATCTACGCTCACTCTCTTACAGCTGCTTTGAATTAAGTCTACTGTATCGATGGGCAAATCATGCATAAGATGATACAGCAGCACTTCTTGTAGTGAATCTTGATTTAACTCCAGTAGAATTCAATTCCATGAAATTAAGGGCTATAAGGAACGTTGTATACAGGAGTTATGTTTAGCTCTTCATAAGCTTTCTTAGACTCCTTAGTCTTATGAACTGAGAGGTTATCAACAAACAGGATGATCTCTTGGTTACTATACTTCTCTCTGAGCTTATGTAGGAAACTCTATATACTACTCTCGCTTAATAGAGCGAGGGTGAATATCATAACTCTCTAGGCCTGAATCTTCACCTATACCAGCTAAAATTGCATGGGTGACTACCTTCACTTTTTAATCATAGACTTCTATATTATAATACTTCTTATACCAAGACTTATTAATAAGGTGTTAAAAGTGAATACACCTTCATCAGCATGTATAAACTTGATGTTATTAGTAATAGCAATCTGCATTTAATCATATATATAGTTTAAATTATTACAATAAAATGGCACTGTAAATCAATCACTCTCTTCACTCTGTTGACAGTCTTGAAAGTAATACCATTTCTTCTATAAATGTTGGCTATAGTCTAAGGAGAGATGCGCATATCAGGAAACTTGCGATGAAACATTACAGCTCGCTAGTCTAGAAGAAAGTGTGCCCAATACTTTAAAGTCTTAGACTCACAGAGGTAGTCAATATGATGCTGTGAGAACTTTTATTTTCTAGCAGGATGCTTTCAAGTACCAGAATTAAAATGCTAAACAGCTAACATGCAGTGATACCTAACAGTAGAGGCACTCTTGTTAAGAGCTTTGCTATAGCTACATAATTCAATACTGGTTTGACTTAATCTATATTAATACTCGTACCATACCTAAGCTTAAGCAGAAAATCTAAATATTTCATCATAAATAGACCCTAAATTTCGCTAATTTCTATTTCTCATTTTGCAAATTGGCTAATTTCTCTACTAACCCCAATAAGACCCCAACTATACCCTACAAATCAAAGCATTTATAAACCTCACTAAGGGGTTTTGGGGTTTTGATTCTTGTTCCTCATGGACTATTTCCATATACATCTGAGATCCATTCTTCAGAACCATTTCACCAGAATCGAGCTTTCTGGTCAATGTTATCATCTCTGAAGTTCCTCTTCCTGATTTCAAGACTTTGATATGGTTTGCTTTTGTAAGGCTTCTTATACTTTTCCATCTTGTTATCTCTTTTCCTTAAAATCGATTATTAGATCCTTTTTTTAATTCAATTAATTCTGAATTTTGATTATAAATCTCTCTACATTCTGCTATTTATACATCACGTTTGTCAATTAACATTTTGGATGAGATTTCTTATTTCAAGTTTCTAATTAAATCTTCTGCTTTAATCTGTTGTCTTTTCACATAGGTTACTTTAAAGAGTTTTTTAATCTTCTAGTAGTATCCTCTGTTCTCAAGTCCCCTTATTCTTTCGTCTAGCAAGACCATGTTTGCAATAATTTCTACTTGTGTTTAAAAGTTCAGATCTATTAGTCTATGGTCTCAGAACTTTGTTGAATCTTGTTGGATCCCCAGCTTCATTCATTAAGTTGCAATTCTTCATGAGGGTTGAATTCACGAAAGTTTTGTGCACATTACAATAGTGGCTCATTCCGTAACTTACAATCGTCCTTCCTTAGTTTATTGCCATCATTTTGTCCATCACATTTTTAGTTATGAATAGTTTATTCTTTACTAAAGTTCTTGCTTCTTCTCCTAAAGTTAGTTTTTAGTTTCTTTAGGTTTCAAATATTTTTCTATGCTGTTTTTAATCTTTTTGATGCTCTTCAGAACTAGTTATGGGTATTGACGTCAATTACTCACCGACGACGTCAATCGCTCACCACTGACATCAATTTCTCACCGATGACGTCAATCGCTCACAGTGACGTCAATTACTCACCAGTGTTTATAAATGATAAATTTTTGCATAGCACAATTAAACTTTAAATTTAAGTTTCAAAGTATGGTTTTAGAGGTGCTACGTATTTAAGTGTCACATGGGTGGAGACCCCTGATAAGTCACCAAATAAAAATATTTAAGAGAAGGGATCAAGTGAGTTGCAAGGCATTTTCCCACTACCGTTCTCCTGATTATGTCCTTTCATTACCTAATAGGATTTTTGAGTCTATTTGTATCTTTTTCAAGAGAATACCTTTCTTCTTATTTTTTTCCAAATTAAAAAGATGAGTACGTACTTTACATGTTCTTAGTTGTTTGAGCACCAAGAAGATATTTTATCTTTTGGATCACTTTTAGTTTACATCGATTGATAACCGTTTTTTAGATTGTAAACATAAAGATTTAATAATGAGATAGTTGTAAAGCAAAAATAGCTTTAGTTTTTTTCTTGATTTTGAATTATGTATTTGGTTATGGGTACTCAGCTTATTGATTCACCTTCTCTTGTTTCCCTTAATGATCTTTATTTGGCTTCTTCTTATTTTATAATTTTGACATCTTGAAAATTGGTTGTTTTATTGAAGCTTAGATTGTGTTATCTTCGCCTAACTCCATTGTCTAGTTTATTAAGATATGTGTTGAGGCAACATTATTGCCATCATCGACTATATTGAGTAGGAAAGAGATCTAGATCTAAATTAACAGATTTTAATTTGATGATTCGGATGTCAAGAAACTTGCGATGAAACATGGTAGTTCATTAGAATTATAAGATAGTCTAATCGGAGAGGTGCCGGTTTGCGACGTTTTATTATGTAAAGACTACAAACCTTCATAAGAAACTTTGCAGCTCACTTGATCCCTTCTCTTAAATATTTTTATTTGGTGACTTATCAGGGGTCTCCACCCATGTGACACTTAAATACGTAGCACCTCTAAAACCATACTTTGAAACTTTAATTTAAAGTTTAATTGTGCTATGCAAAAATTTATCATTTATAAACACTGGTGAGTAATTGACGTCATTGTGAGCGATTGACGACATCGGAGAGAAATTGATGTCAGTGGTGAGCGATTGACGTCGTCGGTGAGTAATTGACGTCAATACCCCTAGTTATTCTATTATTTCTTTAGTTCCACTCTCTCTGAGTTGTGTGATGTTGCGAAGTATTCTATTGGGAATACCCCTGGGGGTTTTGAATGCTATTCTTTTCAGCTATGTCTCTATTTTATCTATCTCCTCCAGCTTTACATAGCCCGTAGCTACCAATGGTGTATATTTGTATAATATAAGTTATCTTATTTAGTCGACCATGATTGTATCGCAAATCGTTGCATTGTTTGATCTTGTGAGGCTTTGGTAAAAGTAAGTTTACTTTTTAATCTCATCCCAAATGCCTTTCGATAGGGTTTTTGTGTCTAAATAGATGTTCATTCCAAGATATTTAACTTGTTCTACTTTTGCAATTCCATTAATCGTGTTTACATCTTTGAATTCTTTGAGTCACTCATGTACACAGTCTTTTTTTGATTTAGTTTTAAGTTGTGAGTTATTTCTATTTCCTTGAAACACTCTAGTATTTTAATCATTTGCTGTTTACTTTTCACATTTATGAGAATATCATCTGCGAAAGCTAATAATTTCCCTTATTAGATTAAAATGATTTTAGATCTTATTGAGAGTAAATGGCGTCTTGTAGATATATATAGAAGAGAATCGGAGATAATCTGCTTCCTTAGGTAACACCTTTCTCTGCTCTTATTTCATCTCCCTCATACACTATCTTGTTGTCCTTGTAAAGTTCTTCAATCAATCTTACCAATTGTTTATCAAATTCAGATTTAATTCTTTTCTATAAGATTTGTATTAGTTAGTCTTTCCAGACAGAGATATGCTTTTTATAGGTCTATGAATAGATATGCTTCTCTACTTTTACTATTCCTCCTAGAGTCTTTGATATGATAAAAAAGTCTGATAAGATTTAGGTGGGTGTTTTTGTTATCTTTGAATCCGTTTTAATAATTTCCCGTTTCTAGAAATTCACTCTTTTGTTCTTGTAGTTTATTTATTTTTACTTTTTCTATTATTTTGCTTAAGTGTGAGTTTATTACTATAGGTCTCGTGTTGTTGATTTCTGGGTATTGTTCCCCTTGGTTCTTGCCAAACAGGACTAGTCTTCTTTCTTTCAGATATTTGGGGAATTTCCCGCAGTTAATCCATTCCGCTACCTTCTTGCTAACTACTTTCTTGAGTTTATCTGACTTAGTTAACATTTTTCCATCGAACCCATCTTGTCCTATCGCTTTATTGAAGTTGCATTCTGTAATACTTTTTAGAACGTCTGTATAATTACAGAAGTCCAATGTAGCTAATTCATTTATCACTGCTGTATCGCCTTGTTTCAACTATGATTGCATCTCATAATGAATCCTGTCATCCTTAAAAAGTTGGTTGTAGTGTTCCACTATTATTTTCAAGGTTTGTTCTCCAGGCTACACCATTTCATCTTTCACTGTCAATCCTTTTATTGGTTGTGCCTATTTTATTTTTTTTTGTTAGCCTTTTTACTAGGTAGAAGAAACCTTTAAAGTTGTTTCTTCCCAAACAATGTTCCATATCTCTAATTGCTTCTGCTCCTTGGTGTCCAAATTCGTGCTGTTGTTGCTTGATATGTTATTCTTAATAGCCCATTATGGAGGTTGTTGGTACCAATTCTTCGTTTTGATTTATCTTTCTAATCTATCTTCAAAACATTTTCTTATTGGTTATTCTAAATCTTCTGCTTTTATTTCTTTTCCCTCCTCTGTGAACGTTTTCCAACATTACTCTCTTACGTCTGATATCTTTATTGTCTTTTCTCTATCAGTCATCTTCAAATCGCTTTCGTGGAATTTTATCTTTAGTTTTACTTGTAGTAATTTGTGATCTATTAATCTAAATTGATCTAAATCCCATTAGATAGTCTCTACGTTTGAGAAAATCTAATCTAGCTAGTTGCCTCTTGTGTGAGTCTCCACTCCTTCAGGTATTGATTCTTTTAGCCCTTCTTTCCTTAGTCTTTTACCTAGCTCTCTAATGTGGAATTTGAAGTCTCCCATCACTATTAGCCTTTGCTTGTCACATTTTTGCTTTATGGATCTGATTATGTAAATGACTCTGTTCTAAAGTTCCTTCACTTCCTCATTTTAATACGGCGGTATGTATAAGGTTATTATATGTAAAGGGTAGCCTTCCACATTCAGAATATTCCATGTCAAATATTACTTTAGTGTCTTTACTGTCTTCATTTAAAACTTCCCATTGTTGAGGGTCATTATCCCTCCATTTCTAGCAAGCTGTGT
The DNA here is from genome assembly GCA_000711775.1 of Oxytricha trifallax. NCBI lineage: Eukaryota > Ciliophora > Spirotrichea > Sporadotrichida > Oxytrichidae > Oxytricha > Oxytricha trifallax. The sequence continues at coordinate 8,342 of ARYC01018349.1, forward strand.
TTGTGTCATGTTTTGATTATTATTACCAAATATTTTTTATAACCTCGTTTCTACGAGGCCTATGAAATCTGGCTTTTTTTCCTCTATCTCTCTCATCATTTAATCTTACTTTAATTTGGAGTTGCATCCTCTTACGTTTTGTAAGCACATTTTTAGTTCTGTATATTGAGCTGCTATTTGTCTTTTGTTGTTTATTACTTTTATCCTTCTTTTGCTTCGCTGGTTCTCCGCAAATCTTTCGTTTCTTCTGACCCCATCCATCAGCTTCTCTCTGTGATTGAAAGAAATGAAGCTGTCGATTGTTTTCTATTGGAATAGAAAATTTGTTCAAGTATTTGTAGTTATTGTTATTACTAACTTGAGTGTTTAGGTCTTTTTACAGTTGATTGGCTTGAGTTCGTTTTTAATATTCAAAATAATCTTGGATCATTTTCTACTGCTAATGTTTCGTGCATTCCTCACTTTTCGTGTATACGGGTAGTTTCCTTCTCTCCAGTAACTTTTGTTTTTTCTTCCATCTTGTTCCCGCTAAAGTCTCCCTCTCTTTTTTTATTTAATTAATTCTGAATTTTAATTAAATTTTAAATTTCTCAAGCTTATTGTATTATTATCTTTTTGATCATTAAATTTATGTCTAAAGTTTATTTTAATAACTAATAATCTATGTCAACTAGAATGATATATATGATCATGGAAAGGAGTTACTAATAATTAACTCACAAATAATCACATTAAATAAGAGTCTCAGGTCTAAACTAAAAATATATTAATTATATAATATAATAAAATTTTATCAGTCCTAGCCATGAATATATCTTGATATAATTTATTAAATGTATTTTTATTTTAAATTTTATTAAAAATTTAAAATCATTTTTGAAGATCATCTGAATCATTGCAAATGTGAGTTTTTATCATTATAGAAAATATTTGTTTCAAAAATCTTATTAAAATTTATATATTTAACTTTTTGTGTAAGAAATTTTTCAATAATTAACAAAACTGATTTTTGCAATGATCCAAACGACCATCAATAAAACACGTTATAAAGAGAGAATTAATAAATAAATAAACATTAATAATATTTCAAGATTTTTAATAGATTTAGTTCCAGCAATTATGTTACCCGATGAAAATTAGTAATCTGCAAAAAAATCCATTTGACCAATTTCATAAAAGCAAGTATTTTTGGTGATCCAAACATATAAGAAATACTGTTATATCTTTTCCCTAATAATAAATAAATTCTACATCATGGTTGTACTCTCTGCACCCTTTGTAGCAAGAAATGAGATTGTGGTTTGCTAAAGAATGCTTTTTTAGAATTAAAAGATAACTTAAAAATAAATTTAATATTTTCAATTCTTTATCTTTCTTTTTGAATGACTTCCATAGCGATTCAGGAGCTATATTCTCACACTAAAATTTTTATTTCAATTTAAACTTTTATTTTTCTTTAATTTTAAAAAGCTATATTTGTAATTATCCAATTGACCTTTAAAATATAACGTTAAAGATGGAATTAAAAAAGTAAAATAATGTATTTTTTTATAAAATCCTCCTTTACTGTACTCGTTAAAATGAATTATACCTTTATTTGAAATGAAATGTCGATGACAAATTTCAATAAGTTCTGTATTTTAATTTTTTAGGCTATGTACATTTTTTTTCTATAATTAACTCTTCGTTCTTAATTGCACATTTTTCTGACACATATAATAGAAATATATAGAATTCTTTTAAAAATTAATCAATGATACAAAGTTAAGTATAAACTAAGTTTCTGTGCGGTTTGAAGCTTTTTATTGACGACAGAAATATTTATTTTTAATCAATTTTATTCAATTTTATTTTTATTTTACATTGGATTTTTTCCCTATCATTTAAAAAAAATTATTATTTTTTATTTTTTATTTATATGCTGATGATTATTATTATTTTAATATTATAATACTTCTTTATCTTCATTTGCTGCATATCATTTCTTATTTGTTGTTTTTAATTTGATTTTTTTATTAATAATTATCTTAAGTCCTAACATTTATTTATTCTTACTCTGTTTATATTCATCTTTTTGAATATTTATGAAATAGATCTTAATTTGTAAGATTGAGAAGTTTTAAAATATAAAAATATTAAATTCATAGTTCATCTATTTTGATACTTTTCACTATAATTATAATTTGAGATACTTTAAATACAAAACCTTCATTTTTATTATTATTATTACTACTATAATTATTATTATTATAATTATTATTATTAAATTAAAATAATAAATTAGAAAATTAATTAAACAGGCAGAAGGCGGGAACTAGATGGAAGGTGAGGACAAAGACAAATCTACGTGAAGGAATCTACCAACATCCATGGAAGACAGTGAGAAATAAAGCCAGCAACATAAAAAACATTCAGTATTATTTTAAACATTCAAACTTCAGTTCAATAAATCAGAACCCAAAACCCAAAACGTCCTAGTTAATAGTAATAATTATAAAAAAAACTTGGAAAACTTCAAAGCTGTTGCAAGCAATGGCTTCCTATTTCATTTTTATCAGCCAGTTAGAGAAGTAGAAGGATGGGTTAGAATGAATCATAAAAAATAATCGAGAATTGATAAATAAAAATGAAATTAAGAATTACTAAATGAAAACCTAAAGATGTTGTTCCTGGAGCAGCTGGTTATTCACTAAAATTTGTAAGTTACAAAAAACATATATGAAATTCTTTAATTTCAGCAATACTTACCAGCACGAGTGGTAACGTCAGTAGACTGAGAGCTCGTGAGACACTGGAAAAAAATGGAAACAGCAAAGTAAGTATGGCCAGATGGAGCTAAATACGAAGGAGAATGGAGAGATGAAAAAGCTGTTTCTGGATTCCATTTCTGCTACCCTCTATACGAATGATTAAATTCATATCAAAATATATTTACCGATTCTCGATTATTTTTCATAAATGAAAAATTTGCCGAGAATCAAAAGAGTAAATCGAGGTCCAATACTATAAACAGCAAAAGGCAGATATCGGCATAGATGATTAAACTTAACATCCGTCTTCAAAATGTTAGAGGAATGAGTTCTAAGCTTAAATAATCTTAGAATTTTAGAATTTAGTTAAAAGATTAAATTAAAATTAACTTTCGTTAGAGATATAAATCTACTTGTCTCATGCTTTAACTTAGAAAAATCTTAATAATTTGAGAACCAAGTTTTTCATTTCCTTAGATTCAAGCCCAATTTCAACCCAGCCTGGTCTTCTATTAATCCATCTAGCATACACGTCTAAAAATTGACCTCCTGGACAAAACTCCTCAATCATTTCGTAAATAATTTTTGGCTTTTAAGACCCTAATCTTCTCAAATCAATGAAGACATTCTTTATTTTTTAGAAATTGAATCTTGCTTCTAAATATGCCATGTCACATTTCATGCCCACAATTTACTCTTCTTTGCAATGCTAAAAAATTATACCTCACTTACTTATTAAATATTCTCTATTATCTGATTTAAGCCACTTCACTGTTGTCACAATTTCGTACCCATTCCTTTTAAATAAGTTTCACATAACTTTTTGTTTGCATTAGTTGACCATAAAAATACGAAACCTCTATCTTGTAACATTTCTATGAACACAGACATTATCTCTTCATCTGTCATTATGTCGTATCCTAAGTTGAAGCTTGTATCTGAGTGGGGTGGGTCTGACATCATTATGTCCTTTTTGTTTTTGATGAAAAACTAAGTCTGCTTTCCTTGTATATCTTTTAGAAAAGTTGCACATAAAAGGCTTCACAGATTTGATGATCTTATATTATTTCTTGTGATGTTTGGCAACATGATGGTAAAATGCACTTGGAGTGTCCCCTTTGAATTTTCTTTGCATGATTTGTAGTGAGGGAACTTAAACTTGCCGTCTCTTCCTTGCTTGACCTTTTCTATTTTTTTGATTTCTCTTTTACTTTGCATGAGCTATAATCAATAATTGTTATAAGTATTATTTCAAAGTCCCCCCTCAATTTAAAAAATAAATATTTACAATTTAAATATTCCTCCGAGATTCCAAAAAATTAATTCGGGGATTCCTGAAATTTGGTCGCAACTTTATTCTTATACTATGGGGAGATTACTTAAAAATGTAAGTCGATTCCATGTTTATTTTTTTAAATTTAGTTAAAATATATAGTATAAATAAATTCTAATTTTAATATAATTAAACATCATATACGGAAGAATCAATTGAAAGATTTAAATTTATCTTTGGTTAATGAATTTTAATTTCATAGAAGTCTTTAAACTTTGAAAATTAAAATTAAAACTGAATGACAAAACTTAGTCAAATATTTAAGATTAATCAAATTTAAATTATCAAGAATCTTTGAAAAGTTGAAAGAACAAAGAAATAGTAAAATTTAACTTTCTAATTGTTACATTCTTTTTATTTAAAATATTGAAATTTAAACTAATTGATTAAAATAAGAAGTTAATTTAATTTTCTAATTAATTTCTTATAATTATTAGTTAGTTAAAAATAAGTCGAACAATTAGTTTAGAGTATAATCTAAATCATAATTAAATTCAAAACTCTAATAAATGCAGTGCAGAATTAGCAAATTTGAAGCACCTATAAAAGCAGTGCTAAATCCATGTGAAATCTTTTGATTAGATTGAATTCATTAAATAGCAAATATGTTCCTCTCTTGAGAAGGAATCTAAAGATTAAATTGAGTCTTTCTTGATAATTGCAAAGACTTTCTATAGAAGCTAGATTGAACTAATTAGACCAAGATACATGACTGAATGATTGTACAACCTGAAATTTTACAGAGCAATCACACCTTTGTGAAATGTGGAATTATCAAAAAATTAGAAAAATTTTTCCCTCCTATTAGGATTTTCATTGTCGAGGTATTAAATTAACTAGAGGAGGAAGAATATAAAAGTTGTTATTTTAGCCAACATTTATACTATATGCTAATCAGCCATCGCTGAATGCAGCAGCTATTATGTTGGCATTGAACATTCTAATCAAACTTGTCATTATACTTTCTTACTCCTTTTAAGCTCCAGGATTTTCTTAGGTATTACTAGTTTTGCAAGCTGCTTTCATCTATGTTAATCAATAATTTTCCTCAACTCTAATTCATTAAGTCAATATAATGCATTGCTGCAAGTTGACTCTATTATTTGCATTCAGGATTATTCCCTCTCACATAAATTTTGTAAACTTTCTTAAATTTTATTTTTTAAGATTTTTCGTATAATAAATGAAGACACTGAGACTTAGTATCTTTAGTTTAGCGTTTCTTGAACTTACTTTATTGATTTAATTTAAGATTTATCTTTTTGAGCTATTTTCAATAAACCAATTAACATATTTAATTCATTTCTATTTTTTATACAAATTTGTATGGCTTTCTTATTCTGGTTTTAAACTTTAAGCTGTGATTATTTTATTTAGTTTAAAAATATTCATTTTCAAACTTTGCCTCAATAAAGCTTTTAAGCATCTTTGATTAAAGTATAGTTCTTTTATTAATTTGTCTTAATTGACTCTTTTAGTTTGCTTTTAATTACTTTAAGTCCAGGTTTTCTAAATAAAATTTATGAATGATTGCTAACTGTAAGAATAGATTTAGCTATTCATAATATTTTGTAAATAAAGTGAAATGGTATTATAAAATATACAAATATGATATGATGGAATTAATTGCAAGATATTAGAGTAATGTTATTAAAAAATAAGAAAATTTTACATTCTTACTTATAGATTATATTTTAAAATGGCATGTGTTGGGATTAGTCTATTTTAGTTGTCATGAAAAATATATCCTTCCTGCTATCCAAGTGTTCCAATATTTGAAATTACTCAGAATGGTTCAACAAGTTATTGTGATTGATAAGGTACCAGTAAAGTGCAAGAATGGATATCTCGCTGTAAGTGCCATTTCTATCTAGCTTCTTTTTAGATGAATTCAGTTTTAAATCATAGGACCTTGTAAATTCTCCTCTCCTCATTTGATATACTTGATGTCAAAATCTTAATTACCATATCTTTTTCTCTTATTAAATTCTCTACAATATGCTGCTCAACATCCACTTTCAGCTGCTTGGTATGCTAATAATTTTGAGCTGCTCCATTATCTCACTGGGTGTTATACTCTATAATATAATTAAAATATAATTAAAAATAATGATTTAATAATTTAAATGTATAGTTCAAAATTTATTTTACCTATTTGTTTTCTAATATCTGATTAGTACCTTTATTATCATAATTTTATGAATTTCAGTATAGTACTCACGAATTTGCTCATGATTCAAATTTTCTTTTCAGAACTATAGTCCAAATACTTTTTATTAAATAGTATTATTTAACTTATAAAAATAATAGTTAGGTTATTAATTTAATTTAATTAATATAAATTGAAATAATCTAATCATAGTGCAACAGATAAAGAACCTATCTTTGTCACATGAAATGTCAGGCATTAGTTATAAATTATAGATTATTTTTAAAAAGGGGAACATTTTGCTCGCTTTGAGGAGAAGGATATTACAAATTGCTCATTTTTCCCTATAATCATGTCATTAATATAGATAAATCATTTACAAGCAGCGATTTAGAGTTATTATTATGAGAGTTGGATAAGGTTGCTCTTTAAATATTATGTCAAAGTGGCCACAAATTTACTGCATATCCTGCTTTAGCTTATATCTTATCTTATAAGACAGATTTTGGTTTTAGTATAGTAAGTGATCTTGAAATTTCAAAGATGAGGAATTTCTTTAAATCTCTTAAGTTCATATTGAATCGGACCTCAGCCATTTTAAAATTTTAAGAATTACTACACTAAACTATGTTATTTTAAAATATATAGATATACGAGTTTATTATTCTTTATTATCTTTCAATTTTATCAAAAAAAAACATGATTACATTTTTTGCGAGCACGATTTCTTAAGTTTCTATTTAACCCTAGCTTTTATCATTATTTATTTTTTAAATTCAGATTTATTTATGCTTGCCTAATTAAATGACCCTTTTTCTTCTAGTTTTTAAATCTTCTTTTCGTAATCAGCAATTTAATCAAATGCCATAGCAACTTTTGTTAAGTTATAATTAGTACACTAACTTAGCATTCTTTTTGGGTCTAGTATTATTCAGGTTTATAAAAAATTTTTCACATTTTTTTTAATTTTTTGTTTAAGTTTAGAAACTCCAGAATGAGTTAGTTTAATTAAATTTTTGCAATATGGGGTTTCTTGGCCATTAATTATTAAAGTTGAAGTTTTAAATAAAATCTCTTCCTCTTTAGATGAATCCTCACTCGCAAAGTCTCTGTAATATGAGGCATTTAATTCATCCTAATTTATATCGGAGTTGTTTAATTCTCTATAATATTTTCAAATATCCTACTGTCTTAGTTTTGGTTTTAAACTTTACTCCATCTGTCTTGTTATAGTTTTTAAATTTTGTACCAAAGGGATTTCTGTATAGTGGAATCAATTGCTTTAAAAAATACTGAAATATTTGATTAAAATTATTAATTTATTATTATTAAAATAATCTGCTAATTAATAAGCTTGTCCTATTTAGCTTAAGTGTTTTCTAACTTGTTTTAAAAAATTACTAAATGGTAAATAATTTTTAGGCAATACATGTAATTTAGGTCTAATCGAAGATTGGAAATAAGAAATAATTATATGACTTTTTAACTCAGGAAGGAGGGGCTTATCTACCTAAGATAAATTGCTCAAATATATACTTATATAAAAACATCTTAAGAGGGGAAAAGAGGTAAGATTTTAGTTAATAATGTTGGAAAGTATCTTAAACGATGTGATTTCATTGTATCTGGTGTTCCTTAAATAGAGGAACTTACTGCAGATGACTTTCTATAATACGGAGAGAATCAGCCATCATTACTAAAGTTTTTGCCAGATCAATGTGATTAGCTACACAAAGATAAAAAGTGGATAACAGATGTACTACCAGATGAGTGAATGAAATGATACAAAGAGCAAAATAATAAAGAAGAATTAGACTGGATAGCTCCTAAAATTGCATTGTGCATATGAAGCCTCACTTTGAAGAAGCCCTAATAAATTCCATAACATTCAGCGGTAAGCATTTATTTGATTAAAATCTGAAGTAGTAAATAATGGAAGGTCAAGGGAAGGTCTGCTCATTTATTAAATTAAAGCACCAAAAGAAAATAAGGCCATCAAAATAAGAGGAGTCTAAAATAAATTTACCCTCATAATAAAAATCCAAGCACAAGATTATGGACTAAAATAAAAGGGTGAGGGACGAAATTAACCAAATGAAAAATTAAATTGACGACCTCATCAATTATAAGTAGCTTGTGATGCACCTTAATGAAGGAGGTGTTATTGACTCGAAGGGTAATCCTCTTAACAATATACCTAGTTAATAGGATAATATTTGATGATATGAAGTGATTAATTAAAGTTCATATAATTTAATTAATCAGACTATAACTTATTAAATTTAAACTATAAAATGTCTCATTAACTCATTAATTAATTTATAAATATAGGGGAACTTTTTTAATTTCATAATGAAAACAATAAAGGATTTGTGATCAATTTCTTATTATTAAATTTACTTTTACATTTCAATTACCCCTTATCGACTTCTGCCTATATACTTTTATGAACTTGATTACATTCGATATTGTAGAGGTTTTGAATTTATGAACTTAAAAGAAGTTCTTAAGGAATTAAATGAATCTTAAAAAATTTATTAAAAATGATCCAAACCTTCATCAAATGAATTATACTAATGATAAATCAAACTCTGACTTAAATATTATTAGTTTCGTCAATGGATTTTTCTAAACAAAAAAAAGTATAAAATGGGGTTGGATTTAATAAGACTTTTATATTTTTTGTTATAGTTTGTTAGACTTTCTATAGTTTGTTATAGTTTGTAATACTTTGTTAGAGTTTTGATAGTTTGTTATAGTTAAATCAAAATAATTTACAATTTTTTATTAATTAAGTTTAAACATAAATTATTTAATAGAATAATAATAAAAATCTTAGTATAAAAATAGCATATTTTAGAATAAAAGAGTGCATAACTCTGATTAATCTACTAAAAATAATTGTTGCCAAAATTAGTAACTACAGCAATTATTTAAGCTTGCGAAAATTTTAACGAAAAAAACTTATAAGAAAGTCAAAATCTAACTTTAAAGGAAATTGTAAAAAGAAGTTTTACAGGTCCATAGGAATTCGTTGATAACAAACTTAAATTCAAGAAAAATTGAAAGTAGATGAAATACTCCCTAAAAATAAATTAATCAAAAATAGGTTTAGAAATAGCAAGTTAAAAAATTAAGTATAGAAAAGAAACCCAAATCACTTTAACTAAGTGACAATTCAATTTCAAAGATTTTTTAAGATTAAAGTAAAGCGATAAAAAGCCTAATTCTGGAGTCTTATCATTAGATTCTTAATAGATTCTTACTAGCTAAGAAAATTTTGAGACAGAGTCTGACTCTACTTTCCCAGAATTAAATTGAATAGAGCGCATTATAAGCAAGTTATTTACAAGCTTGACCAATGATGCAATGGCAAAACTGAAACAATATTTATTTACTCTAAATTTTAGACAGTAAACTTAATGAAAAGTTGAGTAATTAAAACTAAAACTACATTGATCAAATTTAGAACTTAAAGGATAAAATATATCAGATAGATATCTTATGATTTAGAAGTTAATAAATGAAGGAAAAGATGAAATATAAAATTCCTTCTAGATTTTGGTTAAAGAAATATAAACTTTATCACCTACAATTGGTGTTGTATCTTAAGAAGCTTTGGCCACTCATGTTAGAAGGTTTACAGAGTTGTAAAACAATCTAAAAAAACTTATTCATGAAAATCAAATCCAATTTTCTATTTTGAGAGAAAACTTGAGCAAAATTGACAACCAAATATCTCAAAAACAAAAAATAATTAAGGATCAGCAATAGAAAATTTTTAATAATTCCAAAAGTATTTTAGAATAAGTAAATAAAATTTACACTGAGCACTTAAAATAAATGAATAACAACTTTGATGCAGTTGATAATAACATGAATTAACTTATAGTAGATTAATTACTATTGAAAAGCATCTCTAAAAAATGACAAAGAATAATTTACTAATGAGAAGAACTAAAATGTTGAATAGCAAAGACTAAGACAAAACGAATAATAATAAAGTATAAAGAATTAAAATTAAATGCCTGATTAATAAGTAGTTTAAATTATAAAAAGATATAATGCTCAAAATCAATCTGTCAAGTTTGTAAAAATTTCTGGAAACCATTTTTTTGGGGACAATTTAACAAAGAAATTTTATTGATATAAGAAAATAACTATATCTGATTGCTAACTTTATAACTTACTCTATATATTTCCTTACTTTAATTTACTTAAAACATTTTTAACCTGTTTAATTGTTATGATCCATGGGGTTTTGGGGTTTAAGATCAGATGATGAGAGAATTGGAAGTAAGGAAACCCTACTTCAAAAAAATTATTGGAGCAAACAACAATAACATAGCATAGACCCAACTAGCTAGGATGGAGTACTCACGCTTAACAGTGGGAAATACTAAATGAAAAGAGTAAAAACTTTGAAGTAGTTCTTAGAGTGGAACATACTCAACGTGGAGGAATTTCCACTGCATATAATTACAGTTTACATACCACCATACTGGAACGATGAAATCAAAGAACTTTAAAACAGATTGATGTTCATGATTAGATCAATTAAATAGAAAAGCAAAAGTCAAAAGATCATATCAATCAAAACTTCAAAACCCCTTAATGAGGTTTATAAGTGCTTTGATTTGTAGGGAATTTGTTAGGGGTTGGGGTTATCAATTAAATGCGAGACAAAATTTACAAACTTTTGGGGTCTATTTATGATGAAGAATATATAGATTTAGTGTTTAAACTGCGTTATGGATGTGATATGTATAGTGAATAAGTCAAACCAATACTGAACTATAAGTCTATTGCACAGCTCTTAAAGCGAAGTCCATCAACTGTTCGCTCTCACTGCTTGAAAGCTGTGTAATTAAACCAATAATAGCTTAATTCTTAGCCAATGAGGAAGTCAAAGTTTCTATAGAAGCATATTGACTATCTTATCGATGAAAAAACTTTGAAGTATTGGGCTCACTTTTCTCTCGACCAACGGGCTACTATGTTTCACCGCCAGTTCCCAGAATTGAAGATCTCTGCATAGTCTGTTGCAAACATTTATAAACGAAATGGAATATCTTACAAAGGTGTAAATCGTATCAAAAGAGTGATTAATTTCACTCTGTCATTTTACAACAATAACTTAAATTATATTTATAATTAAATGCAGAGAGCCTAATATAATGATATTAAGTTTATTCATGCAGACGAGGCTGTGTTTACCTTCAACACTTTCATCTAAAAGTCTTGGTATAAAAGGCAAAGTAATATAGAAGTATATGACTAGAAAGTTAAGGTATAAACAATGGCAATTCTTGGAGGAATTAGCGAGGATGCTGGTTTAGAAACTTATGTTATTCATCCTCGCTCTATTAAGACAGAGCAGTATATAAAGTTCTTAGAGCAGCTGAGAGAGAAGTACCCTGAATAAGAGATTATACTATTTGTTGATAATCTTTCTGTTCATAAGACTAAAGAAACAAGGAAGAGTTATGAACAACTTAGAATAATGCCAGTTTTCAACGTACCTTACAGTCCATAGTTCAATGGTATTGAGTTCTACTGGGGTATATTAAAAGGTCATTATAAAAAAACTGCTGCTATACCATCTAATGCATGACCTTCCTATCGATACAGTAGACTTTATTAAAAGCTCAGCGATGAGAGTAGATAATTAATTGGTTTAAAAGTGTGCTAAAGAAGGGAGAGTGAATGTATATAAATAAGTTTTGTAGTTAAGTTAATGAATATATAAGTCACATTTAAAATTCTTTAGAGGGAGCTGGCTTCTCTTTCTTTTCTTCTACTTCTTGCTTCCCTCCTCCTAAGTTTCTTCTCTTGCTGTCAGCTCCAGCATCTATGTTCATTGACTCTGGAGGCTAAATATTTGAATAAAGTCTCTTGCTAACTTCATACTTTGCGACTTTCGCTCTCTGTGAAGCTTGCTCTATTCCTTCATCAAGAAGATCCCAGTACCAGAATTTTTTTAAGAGTTAAGCTACAAATCTTACTTGAAATATAAGGGTGCTTCTGCAACTCTGATAGCCAGCTCTCACTTATCTTGATCCCCTGTTTATCCTTATCTTCTGAAGAGATGCTGTACCTTTTCTTATGAGATTCTTGAATAATTTCTTTCAAGTAATCACCTTTAATACTTGCAAGTATGCTAAAGAAATAGTTTCTTTAAGGTAGTTTATTTGACAACTGCTTCTTAGTAGATAGGTACAGCGAAACCTCTGGGTCATTCATAGCATCATCATATAAGTTAGTCTCTGAGATTTCTGGATAGTTTGGAATCTCTGCAAACTTTACATCTTAAGTTTTCAATGCTTTCTTCTCTTCGCAGAGTATCGTTCTTAGAAATGAAATTTTAGTACCTTCCATCGTTGGCAGGAACAAACCAACTACATAATAAAGATTAGCAACTATGAGTTTATTACCTTGCTGCACCAGGTAGCGATGCAAATCCTCCTTGCTTCTAAATCTTTGAATCAATTCTTGTGCTTGCACTCTTTTCATTGCATCATTCATTGACTCCATCTTGTTTACAGATCTAAGAAATGATATTCAATTTTAAGTTTATTGATTTCAATTATATACCTCTGTAAAACTTTCTATTAAATATGGGCATCCTATATGAGGTCAACCTTTAAGAAGGATATGGAGAAGGTTTAGAGAACTAGTTTCAAACTTGAGAGATTGATATCATTTATACTGTTATAGTTCCATATTTTTAAATTTAAATTGGTACGTACTTAATTAGGAGCATCTCCTATATTAAATCATAAAATCACAAATACCTCCTAAAGCAGTAAGTACTTAATTAAGTGCCCCTCCTAAATCGGTACGTGCTGTAATCAACTTATTATTGATAGTAAAAATGGTTTCTTTCTTACCCATATTTAAAGCTGGTTTATCTCTTAGTGCTCATTTTTCTTGGCTATTACTCTAAAAAACGTCCCTTTAAACTTATAGTGTTGCAAAGCTCTCTTATGAGCGCTAACATTTTAAGAAAAACAACAGCACTTCCATCAAACTAAATGAGACTTACCTTTGGCAGCAATAAAAAGTGTTATAGCTGTGAGATGAACTCTCATAAAGAACTGCCACAGCTATCACTTGAGATCTCTGTTATTAAATTATAAATTAATAATAGAAAAATAATGGCAAACAAGTGTGTGGGAGACAGAGAGGAGGAGAAAGTTAGAAATGAAATTTCAATGTAAGTAGAGGAAGTTGAAGTATATTTTTGTGAGAAGTGTGAAAGAGACTTCATATCATAAATCTAGCTGGTACAGGCATATGAAGGTCCATAAGGAAGCTAAGCCTACTGTATACTTAAAGCATGACAAAGTTGATGGAAAGTATGATTGCTTTGAGTGGCATAAGTAGTACTCTCATTCAAGAGACTTAAAGAACCATCTTTTAAAAGCCCAGTCATTGATGTAGAAACCAGTTAAAATTTTTAGAGTAGCCTTCTCTCTCTTATTCCATTTTCTGAACTCTTACTCTTCCATTAGCTTTCTTCTTAAGTCTATCTAGAGTTAAGCAAAATCTACCTAGTTTTAGAAGATCATTCTATATTGGAGTTTGACTGCAGTTTTATCCACAAACACTAGTTCAGGATTCTCATAAAGCACCCCTATTATTCCAGTTAGACTTTTCGCTAATTCTATATAGAATTTTGGCTTCCTGAGCCTGACAGAAAAATGGTAGTCATCCAAGCTATGCAACTAAAGACAGCTCTAAAAAATTCAACTGGTACCACAAGCAGTGAGTAGAAAGAAATAGAAGTTTTAGAATAAGACACTCAAATGAAGTTGCTTAACAAAAGAAAAGCAAGGAAGCCTCTTTAAGTTGCTGAGCTTTAACAATCAAGCGAATTAGAGTATATGAGGATTACACGCAACCTCTTAGCATCAGAGATCACTAAAATCATGATTAAAAAATAATACAAGAAATCCCGTACTTGCATAGATTGATTTAGATACTTCTCTCTAAAGCTACCTAATTCTAGAGGACTCCTATGACAAAAAAATTATTAAGGATCATCAGTATGAATTCAAAGTATATTCTTTCAACTATCTCCTTAGTGATGATAAATATTAAATGGAGTTTACTAATGAGTATTAAGTACTCACTCAGGCTAAGTTTAAAGAGTGCAAATACTTAATAAAGCTAGATGCTGTTCTCCTAGCCAAAGATCATGTGGCTTTCAGACTACCACTCTTTGAAATGACACTCAGAGATTTCATATCTGATCAAAGAAATCATAGATAGCTTGCATTAATAGCAACCTAAGCTATTCAAGGTATCAAAGAACTTCATAAGTTAGGCTTTGTTCACAGGGATCTCAAGCCTGAGAATATAATGTTGAACTTTTCACCCGTGACAGTAACAATTATTGATTTCAACAGAATCATTAAGAGTGGAAGTATCAAGGCTTGGAAGTGTTATGGGAACTCCAGGCTATTATCCAGAAAGAGAAGACTGGAGAGATGGTGACTTTCAATGGGATGTGTGGGCTATGGCAGCAATAATCATAGAGTGCGATATGCCGCGCAATGAATACTACTCTACAAGGTGCGAGAAGGATGCCAAACAAAGAATAAAGCAATTTATTGACAAAACAAGAGTATCTCAATCAATGAAACAAATGGCAGAGTCAATAATAATAAAACCAAACTCAAGATCAGACATATCAATAGAGCAGATAGAGTTGTGGTTAAGTAAGATAAACTTCAGACCTCTACCACATGATCCAAAAGTGCATTTTGAGTGATTAAATTAAATACATTTACTATAAATTTCACATTAAAACCTATTAATAACCCCAACCCCTAACAAATTCCCTACAAATCAAAGCACTTATAAACCTCATTAAGGGGTTTTGGGGTTTTGATTGAGGAGAGGAGAGTAGTTAAATATTATGAACTAGAACAGCCGATAAGGAAATACTTTGAAGAGAAGCTAGAGAGACATAGCTAGACAAAGAATTTTTATAAATAACCCTCTCTATGGGAAGTAAAAAAAGGGTAGTTTTGAGAAAAACATAATCCAAGACTGCAAGCAGCAGTGGAGTGATGCCATAAGGGATAAGGAACACTGCCTAGAAAGAAATAACCTGAAAGGGTTTTTTTTATTTAGTAGAAAATTAACTAAAAATCAAAAAAAATCTTAGCCAATCAAAGGCCTAACTATAAAGGAGGAAGTTTAACTTAGAGAAAAGACCATCTAACAAGTAGTTCAATGATAATGTAGGAAAACATTTGATTTGGGAAAAAATATTTATAATTAACAAATCAATAATTTAAAATTGTGGCAGTTAACTATCTGGAGACCTTTACAATATGGTACTTGTTCGATAGAGAATTCCAAATTAGCTGGACTTTACTATTGGCAGTACCCCTCTATCGCATCCTTGAAGCGAATTAAATCAATTTTAAATTTGGGAGATTGTTTAGTTGATTTTAATGTACAAATTAAAGTGAAGTTAACTCGCTTCAGGAATGCGATAGAGTGTTACCGCCAATAGTAAAGTCCAGCTAATTTGTAATTCTCTATCGAACAAGTACCATATTGTCTAGGCTAAGGCAAAGTTAACTGCCTCGATTTTAAATTATTAATTTATTAATTATAAATATTTTTCCCAAATCAAATTTATACTTACAACAACGATCTGTTCAAGGATAACAGAGAGAATAAATGGCAATAAAAAACCAAGAGATACAACAGTGGAGAGTGAAGCAAATAGGTAAGAGATCAGCAATGAAGAAGAATGTTGAGAAGAGCATAAGTGAATGTAATTTCAACAAAGCAAATGGGTGCGACGAATTTGACGGAAAGATGCTTATCAAGTCAGATTCGTTACGCAGAACAGTAAGTAAGAAAATATCGAAAAAGCTGAACTCTCAAAAACACTATAGTATATAAAGGAAGGTAGACTAATACTTTTAAGTAAGAATCAAGGCAACCATTTTCCGGAGATTGAAAAGACAAGGCCAATAGAAGTAAATTCCCATCTAAACATGATAGTGGAAAAAGTTCTGACAATAAAACTCCAGGAGTAGAAGAGTTATCTACTATAAACTAGGAACTATCAAAGCGGCTTCTAAGAGAGCAAAAACACTCATATTCACCTAATGAGACTTTTGGAACACATAAATGAATCAAGGAGGAAGAGCAAATAAAGAGAAGCATATCTATTTGTAGACTGTAAAAAGCTTACGAATAAGTCTGTAAAGACAAACTAACCAACATATTAGAGTAGAGGATCAAGTCAGAAATATACAATAGAGTAGTAAAGCTTATTAAGGAGCTATAACAAAATAACAAAACTCATTATGAAGAGGAGGAGATTCAATTCCAAAAAGGTGTAGCTTTAGGTTGTAGGTTGCCCTTTATGTTATTCGACATTTACCTCAAAGACGCAATATACTCATAACAAGAGCTTACTTACCTAAAAAAAAAAATAAGGGAAACTCAACGTTAAAAGTAAGGAGTAATTTGAAAGATTAGTAAGATGCTTCAAGATAATAGAGAAATCTAATAAATTTAAAATTAAACATCAAGAAATCTTAAATCCTGACGGAAGCAAGACAATTCAAAGAAGTAAAGAAGATAGGTGGGATTTAGAAAGTAGAGAGCGTCAAATACTTTGGCATGAACATTAGCCTAAATACATCAACGATGATGAAGACGACTAGGAACGAATTGAAGAAACAAACTCAGTTCTATTAGGGGTTAACAAAATCAAACAATCCTACGATATGTGACACTATAAGGGTAACTTAAATCAAATCACTCATGATTTATAAATACACCCCATTAATGGAAGCTTAAAATCTTGAGATTAAGGAAATTGATAAGATAGAGACCCAACAAAAATGACTAAGTTTAAAAACACCCAGGGGCATTCCTATCAATCATAAATTTTCATTTTCAAAAATTATTTAAATTCAGAAATTGGCGTAATATATTTATGATAATCATAAATAAACTAAAAATGGAAATTAAAGAATAGAGCCTCTCTGATTAAAAGAGCTCTAAGATAATAAATTATAAGTAAGTACAATATTTTTACTTCTATTTTCAACTTATATCAGCATTTAAGTAGTGCTCTCCACAGGGGGGCAAAAATAATTTTTTAACAAAACTTTTTTATATTTTTAAAATTTACCAAACATAAGAAATATATAATTTATAGAGTTATTAAGACCCTATTTATTATTTCTGAGCGCCACTTTATTCAATGAAATATATGTTTATTACATATTTATTTTAATAAAAATATGATAAATTAATAAGAAAGCATTTAAATTGATTTTACTTTTTATCAAAATTAATTGATATAAATTTTAAAATGTTTTAGATTACAGCTACTTCATATTGAAAAAAATCCAGAAACCACTAAATTAATAATATTTGATAGAATTAAAGCAAAATTATGAGCATAAAGTAATTTATAAAACATTTTAAAATTTATATCAATGAATTTAGATAAAAAGTAAAATCAATTTAAATGCTTCATATTAATTTATCATATTTTTATTAAAATAAATATGTAATAAACATATATTTCATTGACAAAAGTGGCGCTCAGAAATAATAAATAGGGTCTATATAACCCTATAAATTATATATTATTTATTTTTGGTAAATTTTAAAAATATAAAAAAGTTTTGTTAAAAAATTATTTTTGCCCCTCTGTGGAGAGCACTACCCCAGTATTAGACGCTTAGCATACTTTAGAGTTAAAATGTTCCATAAATTTTCATTTATTTTAATTTTTATATTGTAGAATGTGTGATATTCAAATTTGTAGAACATACAATGAAAAAGGAAAAAATAATTATTAACTCATCTTCATTTTTTATGAATATTCGAAAACACATCTCTGTCAAACAACAATCGACTTAGATAATATATATATATAAATTAAATATTAAAATGAGTATGTTAAACTATGAGTTATTTATACTCTCATAGAATTTAAGAAATCCTCACATTTATACATTTTATTCTCAAATATATTTAAATTAATTAACATAATTAAAAATAATGCCAGTTTTTGTCAATTAAATGTTTATAAATTCCTATTGTTTCTTATTTTATCAATAATAATATACTACGTAATGTTACCTAACTTAATGACACAAACACGGGCGACATTATCAGAGAGCTAGTTCAATAGAACATGAAAAAGGTCAAATGAAAAATACTGAACTTTATGTCACCCGAAAAGGCCAAAATACAAGTCCAAATTAGCAAAATTGAACTTAAAATAAAGAAAAAGTTATTTATAACTATAGATGTGATATTTTCCACGATGGTAATAAGCCAGAAAAGAACTACTATAAACTACGGAACGAGCCACTACTGTTGTATCCATAATATTTTCGTGAACGCTAGTCATATGAGAAGTTGTGAAGCAATCAACCAGACAGGAGACCCAACAAGATATAAAAATACTTAGAAAGAAAAGATTGATAGACCTGACAGAAACTAGAAAATTGAGATTATCGTAAATATGATTTGGCTAATTATTAATATAAGAGCCATCTAGAAAGCTTGGCACTATTAAAGAGTGAAGAAGACGTTCAGAATAATTAACGTCAACAAACTAAGGGCTGAAGACTAACATCGAATTATAGAGAAATAATGATTACGCCCGAATGTTCCAAATAATTATAAAAAGAGACTTGAGAATAATTGAAGCAGTTTTGGAGAGAATAATAATTAAAATAGTTATTTAGAAAATAAAAATAATTAAAGATGAACTAAAGGATAACAAAATGGAAGCTAACAAGAACTGAACCCGCCACTAAATAAATAAATTCAAGAAAAAGAGCTATAGTAACTGTGATATGGTAAGCCGAGAGTTAATTAAACGCGGAAGCCAAAGAGATGATCAAAAGCCAGGCTCCTGCTACTGTACTGTATCAACCATTCCAGACAACTAGGAGATTTAGAGCATATAGCAAAAGGAGGAGTAGTCAAAGAACGACAAATAGGAATCACTAGCTCCAGATTAAGATGAAGCACAAAAGGTTAAGGAGACAAAGTAGTGAACTACGATTAAAATACATCAGATTAATTTCAAAGCTTGATTAAATTTATCTACATACCTTAAATTTTTATCTATCTATCCATTTATCTATTATTATCTGTAAATTATTGTTATTATTATTCTATTAAACAAGATTGTCGTAAAATGAGCATTTTAATTTTTTGCTTGTAATTTAAAATTCTTCTTTTATTATGATTGGAAGATTTCTGTGATCGTTTTTAAACATCAACTTGGAGCTATCACACAGCTACTACACCTATTTAAACAATGATATTAATTTCTTATAATTCTTGGTCAATTAGTAATATCAATAGAACATAAATATAATTTGTTTAGATAATTGGATTTTCATGACTTTGTGGCGGCAAATCCGATTAGCTAGTCTGTCTTAATTCGACTAGTCGCTGTTTAGATTGCTTTCGACTTGAGTTTTCAAACATAGTAGAATATCCTATTACTCATGCACACTACGCGTCTAGTAGTGATATAACATAGGTTGGAGGCAGAAGTTGAAGAGTCTTGCTTAAACTTGCTTATAAAGCTGTGGAGATGAACAGCTAGTCGTAAGACCAAGACTAAGAAATCATCAACTACGACTTGGTAGTCGGACTAAGCAACAAACACTCACTTATGACTACTAAACAGCTCAGACACTTACTTAAGGGAGAATAAGCTTATTTGATTAATAGTTAAGTTATAATTAAAAGATTAGCAGTTGTAACTAAGACTGAATTACAAACAATACAATTGAACAATGGTGAGGTATAGATGCATGTTTTGACTACCATGTTCGAATCTTCAACGAATACCATCAATCGACCTAGACTAAAGAGCTCATATTTACTCGGTAAGTCGTGATAACTCTGGAAGTAAAGAAGAAATATAGTTAGACTTAATTCTATAGATTATTTAACTAAAATTTTATATAAAATTAGTATAAATTAAATATGTATTGTGGTATATTTTTAGAAAAGACTAGACTTGTCTCACTTAAAACGATTTCTTACATGCAAAAAATATTTTGAATTTAACTACAAGTCACATTGTAAGTCTAAGAGGAAGTGTATATGGTAAAAGCAATAAAAGAGATGACAAAAATATCTTAGTAAAAAAAGATAAGCTTACGCATTATGGAACTTAATGCATACAAATAAAAAAGTTACAAATTAGGTGCTTAACCATACTATTATGGTTGTGACTTCAACGGTATCGTTGCTAATAACTTGCAATACATTAAAAACCTCGGAATCGATGCAATTTTGATCTCTCCAGTTGTCGACAACACTGACAATGGATTCCACGGTTACTGGGCTAGAAACTGAAATAAAGTTATTGACCACTTTGGAGGTGAGGGTGGTCTCAAGAGATTCATTATAGCTGCCCACGATATGGATATATGAGTTATGGTCGATATAGCAGCTAATCATTTTGGTCCCGTAGGCTTTGATTATTCTTAAATCCAACCATTCAACCAACATTAAAACTATCTCATGATAACTGAGATATCAATGACTGGGGTAACTAATGGCAAATTAAAAATTGCAGACTTTCAGGTATCACTGATTTGAAACAAGAAGATGGTTGGGTTAGACAAAAACTTAAGGACTAGATTAAAAATATTGTTTCAAATTACAGTTTTGACGGTATTAGAATTTGTACCATCACTGAGGTTCCTAAAGATTTCTGGAGAGAGTTTGGTCAAACATAAGGGGTCTTCTAAATAGGAGAATACTTCAATAGATTCTCTGGCTATGTTGGTGATTATTAATATCATCTTTCTGCTCTCTTTAACTTCCCAATTTACTTTTCAATCAGAGATTCTTTCGCATTGGAAAATCAATGACAGGTATAGCGACAGATAGAATGAAGAAGCAAAGTACTTTAAAAACATTGATGCTCTTGGTATTTTAGTTGATAACCATGAAAACCCAAGTTTCTTAATTTCTTAATGTGATCAAAGAATATTTTATAGTGCCTTAGCTTTCGCTCTAACTGGCAGAGGCATTCCTTTCTTTTATTATGGTTAAAAGCAAGACTTTGCCGGTAGAACAGATCGATACAACAGAGATGCTCTCTGAAACAACTTAGATCAAAACAGTGAAATATACAAGTTTATTTAAACAATTTTAAACGCTAGAAAACATTCAAAAATCTGGAGCCACTACTTCAACGAGAAAAATGTTGATGACCAAATTCTAAGGTTCAAGCAAGGGAGATTTATTTGTTTCTCTTACTAACTAATTGAACGGAGAGACGTACCCAACTATGGCTTTAGCGAGGGTGAAACATTTTGCAAAATCTTCTTCACTGGAGATTGTGTCACTGTTAAGAATGGAATCCTTCCAATCTACCTTGTAAACGGTGATGCTAAGATATTTGTCCAAACAACAACTCATTCTTCTCATGCCAAAAGACAGAGACCTTCCTCGAATGAAAAAGTGTTAAGAGGGTTCATTATGTTTTAGGCTCATTCTTCCTTAAAATACTTTTTTATTATCCCTTATGATATTAAACACATTAAGGATTAATCATTTTATGTTAATGATTACAAAATATGCTCTGGGAAATGGGCAATATCCATATATATATAGCTAAATATGTTATATTATAAAAATATAATAAATTAATAAATGATAAATCTGGCAACAAACAATACCTCTAGTATTAACATTTAAACAGATTTTTTACCATTAAAAACTTAACATACAATATTCTATATATTTTATTCGTTAATTTAATTTTTATTCTCAAAGATTTAATGAAATTAAGTTAATTTATGGTATTTTTACTTTATTAAGTCTTGATAGTTTTATTAATTATAATCAATACAATTTCATAATGAATATATTTCTATTCATATTATAAGTAACTTTTATATAGCCATTAATAATAACTATTAACATTTTTACCAATAACTTGTCAACTATGTATTTGATTGCACTCTTTGGTCTATGTCTAAGGTAGTGATCATTAAAAAATTTTATAACATTTTAACTTTTCATATTTTAGATCTCAACACTTTATTCGAACAGTTGTTAAGTTATATTTTTTTCTGATTTCTTATCTATAACTTTTTCTATTTTTCTATACCTTCTTAAGTTACTTCTCAATTTTCTTGAAGCTTTTAAAAGACATATCTGGTTTATTAGAATTTTCTTTTGTGGATTTTGTCAAAGATTGATCATAAATTTTGTTAATTAAGAATTCTTAATAGAAATCTAAGTCTTCAAGCTTTTTTCAAGTTTATATCGCTTACTAGCCTTAAAGATTCAACCATTTTAGATTGAGTTTATTTTTTTAGATAAAAAGTTAATTGGTTTCTTTGAAGATCTCTCAAAGATTGATGGTTTGTTTACAAAATTAAAAGTCTTTAGTAAAAATGTTTACAATTATGAATCAAGCATTGCTTTTACTTTTCCTTTGAGTCAGTTGAATGTAAAAAAGCTTTGTCATTCTTAAAGAACGCTAGTCAATGTTTTCACAGATATTTTTCATTCCCTCAGTTCTAGCACTTTGAATTCTCATTCTACTCGAGCTTAAATTTCTCTATGTCTAATTTGGCTAATCATTAAAAAAATATATAAGTTAAATATGACTAAAGTCAATCGGAAAATCTTTATCAACTAAGTCAAAATTACTAACTTCTTGAGTATATTATAACTTTATTTTTTCAAAGGTATTTTCATTATTTCTGATATTCAATTAGCTTTAGATATCTTTATTATCACCTAGATCGTTTCTGTACGTATTATTAAGTACTTTAATTGGATTTCCCTTGAAATTTCAAAGCTGTCTATGACTGTTGAGAGCTGATTGAACTCTGGCTTTGACCTTATTTCGTGGATTTATTTTAAAATAAGAATTAATCTTCGCAGTTTATTGGTCTTATTTTTAGATTAATAATTTCCTCATCCAAGATATAAATAATAATTTAATAACAAACAAAGCTAAATTAAAAAGAATCATAAATTTAAACTACTTTTGAATAGAAAAGAGAAGAAATTTTTGGGTTAAAATAAAAGGGAAGTTTTTTTAAAAAGAGTTTTGTATGATACAGAGTTATCTTTGTATTTATATAAGTATCGTTTTTATTTTATGTTATACCTGAACAATTTCGAAATATGTTTTAGGGTTTTAAATTACTAATTATTTTTTGGCATGTAGATCTTTTTGATAAAATGTAAACAAATGACTTTAATCCCTTTATTATTTACTATAATTTAATAACTAAAATTAAAATTTCAGTTAAAATTTTATTTTTTGATGTTTTAAAGTTAGTCTTGATCAATTATATAATATTTTTCATGGTTTTAAATTGTTTTTATTTTATTCATAGACAAAATAAAATCCTTTTTATTTTGAGATGAACAGTTTTTAAAAAATTCCATGAACTTTAGCAGTATTAATCATTTTACCAAACATGGCATTTGTCTTAGTTCTAATTAATTTCTACTTTTTATAATTTAAATGAAATTAATTTGAAACTTTTAATGAGCTTTGAATGCTAGATAGGTTTTTAAGGATTTGATAATTTGAAGTCTTTCTAAAACATTAATATGATAATAATTATCAAAACTTTGAACGCATTTTTTGAATTAAATTTTATTAGAGTTTACTACTCATAGGCAATCAAACCGAGGGAAACTTGGAAATTTTGAAGCCAAAACTTTAGTTAGAACTGCTAGTCCCAGATATATGTAATTTATTAGTATCTGTAATTCCTGCCACTCTACTTGGTTCAACATTTATTTGATTTTTATGGCTTTACTTTTCGATATTATTATATATGTAGCATTTAAATTAATCTTACGATTTTAATCAATTATTTTTGGCTAGATAGTTGAATTATTTGATTCTTAAGACTCTTTTATGGAAGAAGATTTTTATTGGAATTTATGATCACCTCATTATGACTTTTTTATTTTAGCATTTAATTTAATAATATCTATCAATTACCCATAATAATTTTATATTAGTCTCCTGTGAGGAAGAATAAGAAGTAGAACCAATTTAAAAATATACAAATATACCAAAAAAATACTGTCTCCTTTTATGTTACTATCTTAACCCATAATTTGATTAATAGTTTGGATACTGGATAATGCCATTTTATTATAAGATCATTTGTTATTACTCAAATAAATTACTCATTTTCATTAAGTTAGGTTGGCTCATTTGATGAGAATACTGCTAACTTATATTGCTATTTTAATTATAATAAAAATAGGATTTTATGTAAGAAATGCTTTTGATAAGGTTTTTAACTTTTGAGTTATTGTGGAGTTGGAAACAGAATAAAACTTTCTTACAAAGCACTTTATCCATCCACTTTTTAATGGACAAAACTCAATCCTAAGTTGCTGTTTCAAATGTTGGTTGGTTTATTCAACATTTTCACTAAATTAAATAAAATAATATCAATTATATATTGGTTGTACCCATTCCTTGGCTAGCACTTATTGGTGATGCACTATTGAAAACCAGACTCTGGAAGTTATTTTTATTATTTTGTGAATTAGCTAATAAAAACTACAAAACAATGGCAGTAATCATCAAGATAAATAAATTAATTGCATAAGATTCTCAAAATACTGTTTCTGCATTCTCTTATCATTATTGATTTAGAAAATTTTTTAATAATTGAATCAAATAAAGAAAGAAATATCTGAAATAAAATAATAAATTTTGAAATCTATTTCAAAATAAACTAGAATTTGTTTACAGCACCCTCTTTAAATCATTATTAGATAAAAACAATTTATAAATTTTATTCAATAAGCAATTACTTATTTTTTCTTAATTTTGTCAAAAATTGCTTAATTTAAAATTGCATACATAATATTTAATTTAAAAAATAATATTTATCAAATATAATGTTACAAAAAATACCAAAAATGGGATAAAATAATTCTTATATGTGGGGTTTAAATGCAATCAATTTAATTGACTCTTTTATTTTATCTAAAGTAATTGAGTGATTTCTTTTATTCCAAATAGTATCTCTATTTTATCTTTAAATATTATTCCGAATATATATTTATTTAGGAAATTGTAACATGTTCAGTATTTAAGCACATAATTTAATAAGTTACTTTCACAATTATATAAAAGAATATGATTATGGTGTATTAATTTGAGGAAGAAATTAAAATTGTAATATTGATAATAAATTTACATTTACCCTAGTGATAATATGTATAATTTAATGTGATTTTATTTTTTTAAAGGTTACACATTAAAATATAATTCTACTCAATTAGATAAATTAAAAATTGAGTTCATCAATTTTTTTCATAATAAAATTCATAAACGATCATACTTTAGGAATACTGTAGCTAATTCCATTTTGCTCTACTTAAAATTACTACTATTAAATTAATTGTAGAAATTTTCTGGATTATTTGACCTCTCATTCTTTAAAATAGTTTAAATTATTTCTCCTTAAGAGTTTTAAAATTTGGGAGAGAATTGCATATCTTGTGATCTGCTTATTTGATGAAAGCTGTTTGTTCCCAAGTTGTTAGAGAGTTAAGATATTCCACCATTAATTTTGTTTCAGGTCGACACACCTAATTAAGAGTAATTAAAAGAGCAGTTGTTGCAAGGTGCATATCTATTGTTTTGCTTTTTATTAGAGAAGCATGTTTCTCTCCTAAGACATTATTTTTTAGCTAACGGTTCATTTAAGAATTAATTCACAGTTCTAAGTTGCATTTAAGACAAACTATGCTATAGACTGATGTTAGCTTTCTTAAGTTAGTCTATTTAATTCTTTAGTAAATTTTTGTTATTGTTAAAGTTAGATTGCTTTCTTTTTAAGTTATTTCTATTATCGATCATAAATATTCAAAAATTAAAAATAGTATAAACTATCAAATTAACGTAATTTATTTTCTAAATACTACTTATTAATTAAAATGGGTAATTTTATGCAAATAAATGTGAATTCAACACTTCTGAGAAAATAAGCAATTCTCTCATTAATATTTCATAATAATTCATCACTTTTAGAAATATCTAAAACTCTATACTCTAATTTCAGCAAAAGACAGTATTGAATTTCAATAAATTCAAGATTCTTAGCCTTTTCACGAATTAGAATGAGCAAAATGCGATAGAAGTAATACGTAAATAATAACACTAATAATTTAACCTACGGATATAATGCTGTAAATTACTTCTGATATACCTTCTTTGTAGAATAAAAAATGATTCAGAAAATAAATATAAAAAATTAGATTCATACTTTTGTATAAAAAACTAAGTATATATGCATGTTATTTCTTGCAAAAAAGCTTAAATTAATTCATTTTTGTCTCTCACAAATATAATTTAGTATATTAATATGAAAATACAGGCAATTATTATATTTTAAACTATTTTTATTTTCTATTTCTTTTGTATTTTATCAATAATTGAAGTTCATTTCTGGCCAAAGTCCAAACTTTACATACTACTCTTTGAAATCTTTGATGTCATAAGAAGGCTAATGAAAATTTTAAGCAAAAGAAGTCAAATTGCTAACTTTTGGAGAACTTGTAATAGTAAAGTTTAGGCAGGAATCCTTGAACCACCTGTTTAGTTGCTTGTTCCCAAAGATATATTCAAAACCCCAAAACCCTTTCAGTAGTTTGATTGAGTTTTTGATTGATAAAAGTAGACTATTAGTGCATACTTTATTAGGGTTTTAATAGGGTTTATGTAGGGGTTTAATGTTTAAATATTAGTAATTTAAGTGAGTATAACAAGCGAGTTTTTTAAAATATTTCACACAAACATAAGCTTAGAGTCATGTGGCAGTTCTCTGAATTTTATCTTTCTAAGTTGATGTTTGATTGTTTCTATTGTTTGTTAATTCTCTTAGCTTGGCTTGATAATAGTTGAGTATGCAAGTTCTCTGAGACCTCCATTTATTTTATTTTTATCGAGATATTGTTTGATTCTATGCTTAGAATCTCTCTCACCCCTGCAGCTAAAGTAATCGTTTCTTGGCATTTCGCTCTCTATTATTATTACGGCTAGAGCCCAGATATCCCATTAAGTTTCTCCATCTATCCAATCCTCTCTCTTTGGGAAATATCCAGGAGTGCCGTATACATTTCCTTATGCAGAGGCTTGCACTCTTTGAGCTCTGTTGAAGTCAATAATATAAACTCTAAGAGGCTGAAAGTTCATCATGATGTTCTCTGGCTTTAAGTCTCTATGAACATAACCTAGCTTGTGAAGCTCTTCAATCCCTTCAACTATCTGCTATACTATCTAGCTAATTTATCTCTGACATCTATTGTCAGATAAGAATTCTCTGTAAGTCATTTCAAGTAAAGGAAGCCTGAAGGCTACATGATCTTTACCAAGTAAAATAGCATCAAGCTAGATGATATGCCTGCACTCATTTAACTTTGCCTTTTAAAGAGCATAATACTCATTAGCAAATTCCATTTGGAACTTGTCATCAGCAAGGAAGTAATTGAAAGGATATATCTTGTAAGCATATTAGTCATCTGTAATGACTCTCTTCTCTATTTTTTTTTCAAGAGTGAGGTAGCTTTCTAGGCAAGAATCTAAGTCAATAATTTTTAATATGGGAATCTTCATTGCCTCTATTTTAACCATGATTTTATTGATCTCAGAGACTGGAAAGTTCTTGACTGCTTTCTTCATTTTTACTTACTTCTAGACTTCAACTCTAAGAGACTCCACTGGGTTTCTTGATCTTCTCTTTTAGAGGAATCAAAACCCCAAAACCCCTTAATGAGGTTTATAAGTGCTTTGATTTGTAGGGAATTTGTTAGGGGTTGGGATTATTAATAGGTTTTAAAGTGAAATTTATAGTAAATGTATTTAATTTAATCACTCAAAATGCACTTTTCGATCATGTGGAGAGGTCTGAAGTTTATCTTACTTAACCACAACTCTATCTGCTCTATTGATATGTCTGATCTTGAGTTTGGTTTTATTATTATTGACTCTGCCATTTGTTTCATTGATTGAGATACTCTTGTTTTGTCAATAAATTGCTTTATTCTTTGTTTGGCATCCTTCTCGCACCTTGTAGAGTAGTATTCATTGCGCGGCATATCGCACTCTATGATTATTGCTGCCATAGCCCACACATCCCATTGAAAGTCACCATCTCTCCAGTCTTCTCTTTCTGGATAATAGCCTGGAGTTCCCATAACACTTCCAAGCCTTGATACTTCCACTCTTAATGATCTGTTGAAATCAATAATTGTTACTGTCACGGGTGAAAAGTTCAACATTATATTCTCAGGCTTGAGATCCCTGTGAACAAAGCCTAACTTATGAAGTTCTTTGATACCTTGAATAAGCTTAGGTTGCTATTAATGCAAGCTATCTATGATTTCTTTGATCAGATATGAAATCTCTGAGTGTCATTTCAAAGAGTGGTAGTCTGAAAGCCACATGATCTTTGGCTAGGAGAACAGCATCTAGCTTTATTAAGTATTTGCACTCTTTAAACTTAGCCTGAGTGAGTACTTAATACTCATTAGTAAACTCCATTTAATATTTATCATCACTAAGGAGATAGTTGAAAGGATATACCTTGTAAGCATACTGATGATCCTTAATAACTTTCTTGTCATAGGAGTCCTCTAGAATTAGGTAGCTTTAGAGAGAAGTATCTAAATCAATCTATGCTAGTACTGGAATTTTCTTGTATTATATTTTAATCATGATTTTAGTGACCTCTGATGCTAAGAGGTTGCGTGCAATCCTCACATACTCTGATTCGCTTGCTTGTTAAAGCTCAGCAGCTTAAAAGAGGTTCCCTTGCTTTTCTTTTGTTGAGCAACTTCAGTTGAGTGTCTTAATCTTCAACTTCTATCTCTTTCTTGTGGGCTTTTAAAAGATGCTTCTTTAAATCTCTTGTATGAGAGTACTGCTTATGGCACTCAAAGCAATCATACTTTCCATCAACTTTGTCATGCTTTAAGTAAACAGTAGGCTTAGCTTCCTTATGGACCTTCATATGCCTGTACCAGCTAGACTTATAAGTGAAGTCTCTTTCACACTTCTCACAAAAAAATACTTCAACTTCATCTGCTTACATAGAAACTTCATTTCTAACTTTCTCCTCCTCTCTGTCTCCGACACACTTGTTTGCCATTAATTTTCTATTATTAATTTCTATTTTAATAACAGAGACCTCAAGTATTAGCTCTGGTTGTTCTTTAAGTGAGTTCATCTCACAGCTATCACACTTTTTATTGCTGCCAAAGGTAAGTCTCATTTAGTTTGATGGAAGTGCTGTTGTTTTTCTTAAAATGTTAGCGCTCATATTTAAATTTGAATTTAAAATTATAAAACTGCTTCTATAACTGAGAGCTTATACGAGAGCTATGCAAGCCTACAAGTTTCAAGGGAAGTTCTTAGAGTATAAGAGAAGAAATATGAGTGTTAAGAGACAACCCAGCTCTAAATATAGATGAGGAAGTAACCATTTTAACTTTCAATTTTAAGTTGATTATAGCACGTACCGATTTAGGAGGTGCACCTAATTAAGTACGTACTGCTTTAGGAGGTATTTTGTGATTTTATGATTAAAATTAGGGTGCTCCTAATTAAGTACTAGCTTTAATTAATGCTCCTAATTAAGTACTAGCATTTTAGGAGCTGCTCCTAATTAAGTACGTACCAATTTAAATTTAAAAATATGGAACTATAACAGTAGAAATTGATATCAATCTCTCAAGTTTGAAACCAGTTCTCACAACCTTCTCCATATCCTTCTTAGAGGTTGACCTCCTATAGGATGCCCATATTTAATAGTAAGTTTTACAGAGGTATATATTTGAAATCAATAAACTTAAATTTGAATATCATTTCTTAGATCTGTAAACAAGATGGAGTCAATGAATGATGCAATGAAAAGAGTGCAAGCACAAGAATTGATTCAAAGACTTAGAGCAGCAATGTACTGAACTAATTATAACTCATTTTTTTTATGTAGTTGGTTTGTTCCTACCAACGATGGAAGGCACCAAAATTTCATTTCAAAGAGCGATACTCTGCGAAGAGAAGAAAGCTTTGAAAACTTAAGATGTAAAGTTTGCAGAGATTCCAAACTATCCAGAAATCTCAGAGACTAACTTATATGATGATGCTATGAATGACCCAGAGGTTTCGCTGTACCTATCTACTAAGAAGCAGTTGTCAAATAAACTACCTTAAAGAAACTATTTCTTTAGCATACTTGCAAGTATTAAAGGTGATTACTTGAAAGAAATTATTCAAGAATCTCATAAGAAAAGGTACAGCATCTCTTCAGAAGATAAGGATAAACAAGGGATCAAGATAAGTGAGAGCTGGCTATCAGAGCTGCAGAAGCACCCTTATATTTCAAGTAAGATTTCTAGCTTAACTCTTTAGAAAAATCTGGTACTGGCATCTTCTTGATGAAGGAATAGAGCAAGCTTCATAGAGAGCGAAAGTCGCAGACAAAGTATGAAGTTAGCAAGAGACTTTACTCAAATATTTAGCCTCCAGAGTAAATGAATATAGATGCTGGAGCTGGCAGCAAGAGAAGAAACTTAGGAGGAGAGAAGCAAGAAGAAGAAGAAAAGAAAGAGAAGCCAGCTCCCTCTAAAGAATTCTAAATGTGACTTATATATTCATTAACTTAACTACAAAACTTATTTATATACATTCACTCTCCCTTCTTTCGCACACTTTTAAGCCAATAAATTATCTACTCTCTTCGCTGAACTTTTAATAAAGTCTACTGTATCGATAGGTAGGTCATGCATCAAGTGGTATAGCAGCAGTTTCGTGTAATGGCCTTTTAATATACCCAGTAGAACTCAATTCCATTAAACTATGGACTGTAAGGTACGTTGAACACTGGCGTTATTCTAAGTTGTTCATAATTCTTCCTTGTTTCTTTAGTCTTATGAACAGAAAGATTATCAACAAACAGTATAATCTATTATTTAGGGATTTTCTCTCTTAGCTGCTCTAAGAACTTAATATACTGCTCTGTCTTAATAGAGCGAGGATGAATAAGATAAAATTCTAAACCAGCATCCTCGCTAATTCCTCCAAGAATTGACATTGTTTATACCTTAACTTTCTAGTCATTACTTCTATATTACTATGCCTCTTATACCAAGACTTCTAGATAAAAGTGTTGAAGGTAAACACAGCCTCATCAGCATGAATAAACTTAATATTCTATTAGGCTCTCTGCATTTAATTATAAATATAATTTAAGTTGTTGTTATAAAATGACAGAAAGAAATCAATCACTCTCTTGATACGATTAACACCTTTGTAAGAGATACCATTTCGTTTATAGATGTTGGCTATAGACTAAGCAAGATCTTCAACTCAGGGAACTGGCGGTGAAACATAGTAGCTCGGTGGTCGAGAGAGAAGTGAGCCCAATACTTCAAAGTTTTTTCATTAATAAGATAGTCAATATGCTTCTATTGAAACTTTGACTTCCTCTAAGCCATAGAATTCAGCTATTATTGCTTAAGTTATACTGCTATAAGGCAGTAGGAGCGAACAGTTGAAGGACTTCGCTTTAAAAGCAGTGCAATTGACTTATAATTAAGTACTGGTTTGACTTACTCACTGTATAAATCACATCCAAATCGCAGTTTAAAAACTAAATCTATATACTCCTCATCATAAATAGACCCCAAAAGCTTGCTATTTTTGTCTCGCATTTAATTAATAACTCCAACCCCTAACGAATTCCCTACAAATCAAAGCACTTATAAACCTCATTAAGGGGTTTTGGGGTTTTGATCTATTCCCTGTAGGTTCATGAATAAAGACAAAACTTTAATTGTGCTTTTTCATTAAGAGCACTTTAAGGTCTCTAGTATGAGAATATGGCTTCTCACAGAACTCACAGACATACTTCCCATCTTTCTTTTAATGCTTAAGATATAACCTTGGCATATCGTTGTGTATATCTCTCAAGTGTCTCTTATAAGTTGACTTGTAAAGGAAAACCTTATTGCATTCTTTGCATTAATAGTCAACTTTAGCTGGATTTATTAATGCTCTATGGCGGGTTGTTAAACCTCCTCCTCAATTCGCACAGCTTCTTTGATGACCTCCTACTAAAATTATATTTAAATCTCAAAGCTAGACTGGCCAAAGTTGTCATAAGTAGGCTCCCACTGAGTACAAGCGTCTCTGGTCTCTACTTTCTTGGTTGCTGGAATGATAAATTTTATTGACTTGATCCAAGTAATGCCGCTCTTCTCAAAAGGTCAGCGCTCATTTTAGTTTGCTGATATATTTTATCATAATAATGATAAAATATAACTAGATAAACTATAATAGGAGAGTATAAGGCACTCTGGTAGATTCTTTGCTGAGAGGTAAGAAAATGAAATAACCATAAAAGACTGTAAGTTGACATATTTTATGAGAATTTTATGCATTTTATTAAATTAAATACTCCTAAAGAAGTTTTGTTTCTCTAGGAGGTCCTCCAAATCAAGTTCG
>ARYC01018350.1:0-11432 GCA_000711775.1 Oxytricha trifallax
TTTATAAACATTCATTCTTCCTTCTCTCGCACAAACTGTTGTCTTATCTATGCTTACTTTGCAGCTACTCTGAATCAGATCTACTGTATCTATAGGCAAGTCATGCATTAGGTAATATAGCAGCAGTTTCTTGTACTGGGTCTTGATTTAACTCCAGTAGAATTCAATTCCATTAAATTATGGGCTATAAGGAACATTGTATACAGGAGTAATGATTAACTCTTCATAAGCTTTCTTAGACTCCTTAGTCTTATGAACTGAGAGGTTGTCAACAAACAGGATGATCTCTTAATCATTGTATTTATCTCTCAGCTTATGTAGAAACTCTATGTACTACTCTCGCTCAATAGAGCGAGGATGAATAACATAACTTTCTAAACCAGAGTCTTCACTAATACCTGCTAAAATTGCATGGGTTACAACCTTTACTTTCTAATCGTAGACTTCTATATTATCATACTTCTTATACCAAGACTTATTAATAAAGGTGTAGAAGGTAAACACAGCTTCATCAGCGTGCATGAACTTGATGTAATTGTCAATAGCCCTCTGCATTTAATCATATATATAATTTAAATTATTACTATAAAATGGAACTGTAAAATCAATCACTCTCTTCACTCTGTTAACAGTCTTGAAAGTAATACCATTTCTTCTTAAATATTGGCTATAATCTAAGGAGAGATACGCATGTCAGGAAACCTGCGATGAAACATCACAGCTCGCTAGTCTAATGGAAAGTGTGCCCAATACTTTAAAGTCTTCGAATCACAGAGGTAGTCAATATGGTGCTGTGAGAACTTTTATTTTCTTGCAGGATGCTTTCAAGTGCCTGAAGTATAATGCTAAACAGCCTACAAGCAATGATACCTAACTGTTCAGGCACTCTTGCACAGGAGCTTTGCTATAGCTGTATAATTCATTACTGGTTTTACTTAGTTTATATTAATACTCGTACCATACCTAAGCTTAAGCAGTAAATCTAAATATTTCTCATCATAAATAGACCCTAAATTTAGTTAATTTATATTTCTCATTTTGCAAATTGGCTTAATTTCTCTACTAACCCCAATAAGACCCCAACTATACCCTACAAATCAAAGCACTTATAAACCTCACTAAGGGGTTTTGGGGTTTAAATTACTCCTTGCTCAAGATCATGTTGCTTTTCGCCTCCCTCTATATTAAATGACTTTAAGAGACTACAATTCAGATTAAAGAGTTGCAAAGTAGCTACCTCTTATTCTTACAAATGTTTGCAAAGGCATAGAAGAGCTGCACACTTTAGGGTATGTTCATAGAGACTTGAAGCCTGAGAATATTATGCTTGACTTTTAACCTCTCAGAGTAGTAATAATTGATTTCAATAGATCATAAAGAGTTAAAGCTTCAGGACTTGGCAACGTTTATGGTACTCCTGGATACTTCCCAGAAAGGGAAGACTGGAGAGATGGTGATATTAAGTAGGATGTATGGGCATAGCAGCAATTATTGCTGAATGCGATATGCAAAGAAATGATTACTATAGCTGTAAGAGAGAGAAAGATTCAAAGCAGAGAATACAGCAATAAAAATATCTAGACTAGAATAAGATAAAAGGTAAAATGAAAGATATGGCTGAGCAGATTATCTTAAGACCAAACCACAGAGCAGAGCAAACAATAGTCTAAATGATCAACTGGATCGGAGATATCAAATTTAGAAAATTAGCACATGATGCCAAGGTATAGTTTGAGTGAATAGTAAAAGTAAAACCCCTCTAATACACACTACTATACATTACATTTAAACATTAAACCCCTACATAAACCCTATTAAACCCTAATAAAGTATGCACTAATAGTCTACTTTTATCAATCAAAAACTCAATCAAACTACTGAAAGGGTTTTGGGGTTTTGAATATGTTTGAGTTATATTTTTTAATTTTAGAGACAATGTTTAAGAACAGATGTTCATAGAATACACTGATTTTTATCAAAAAATCAATGCCTTAGTGACTATTACACTTGGTTATTCAATACTTTCTCATATTGATTTTTCATAAGATACAATTAAATTTATGATAAATAAATTTGATGAGTGGTTAAATTAAAGAAGAAAGTCAGTGTTGTAAAACATTTAATATCTAAAATAGGACATAATCAAAATTAATAAGCAATAATATTAAATATTGTAAATAGAAATATAAAGGGAAATAGTGTATTCCTTAAAGAAAACTGATATAGCTATATTTTTATAAATTGTTAAGAACTTAATGTAAAATCAAAAACATGTTCATTTATTTTAAAATCGTATTCAAACAAAAATGGAACATCTAAATTTAATAGAAACGTAGTAGCAATTTTATGTCTCTCTCATCAAGAATATGTATTAAATATTATCATTAACGTTAGAATAAACATTAGCATATTTATTTAAAGCTTTATCTAAAAGAAATTAAACCTAATTTTAAAAATCTTATGACCATTAATAATGCATTTAATAGACATTATATATAAAACAATATTTGATTATAAAAACGATTAAATCCTACTTATTATACATCAATATATTTACAAAAGACGTTTAAAATGAAATTATTAGAGAACTATGTAAAAACTCCAAACATTTAATTTATTATGAGGGACTTAGGAATTGCACCCCTTAGTCCCTACCATGTTATTTGTAAATTTTGCTTGATATCCGATTAAAAACATAAAATTTGTTATACATGGAGCTATCGTTAATGACAGTGAGCAATTGACATCATGACCCTTAAATTAGAAATAAATTATAATTCTGAATAATTACAATGTTTGTTTTTAAATTTAAAACTATTGACTAGATATATTGTCTTGATAATAATAATCCAATAAGATTGTGTAAGTTTGAATCTAGATTTTTATTACAGCATAATTTTATTTTAATCTAATTATTTATAATTCTAATGCTCTTACCTTAATTGATGCTTGAAGTTTTATTTTAATGGTCCCCTATCAAGCTATATCAAGCAACTTTGAACTGTTCTAATACTAACTATATGATATTGTATATGCTGATTAATTTTATGAGTGACTTATTTTTAATTTATATCTCACCAATCTTTTTATATTTTATAACTTAGAAATTCTAAACGAATAATAATAGCTAACTAAAAACTTATAATTTCTTAACAAATTAGCAATAAATATTTAGGTATTTCATTTATTTATATAGATATATTGAACTTTATTTCCAATTATACCATTTTTATCTTTTTAATAAATAAAAAATTAATTAAAAAACTTAATGAGCATGTAAAGCTGATTAAAAATACTCTTACAAAATAAGATAAGCAAGACTCAAATGAAAGATAAAAATTTCTTACTACAAACTATACCCAAATTATAATTGTATACCTTACATTAAAATGAAGTATTTTTTTTATTAAACAAAGCTAGTAAGAAATTATAAAAAGTGGAGAAGTCTTGATAAATAATAAATGCTTACTTTGATCATTATTTAATGTTTTATAAGGAGCTTACCGATAGTTAAATTTGATAGAATTATGTAATTTTACAAGAAACTCAATAAATTTATAATAATAATGCTTATCTTTGTAGCCCAGGGTAGCCGGCTTTCCCCTATGTTATTCAACATTTACCTTTAAGACGCCCTATATTAACAACAAGAGCTGTTGTCTCTGATTAAACAGGGCAAATTAATCGCATTCGTAGATGACATTCTTCTTAATATTAAGGATCCTTAATAATTTAAAAGAGTCATCAACTGCTTCAAAGAGATAGAAAAGACACACAACTTAAAGCTTAACACTAAAAAGACGGTGTTTATGAGTGACACTAAATTATTTGAGAAATAATTCAAGATTGACGGGATAAGTAAAGTTTAATAGGCAAAATACTTGAGACTCAATATATGTTTAAATACATAAAACTTATTGAAAAATAACTGGGATAAAATGAAATAGAAAACAGAGTTTTACCAAAAACTTACCAGCTCAATTAACAAAACAGTAAGCGACACGATTATGATGGCACAGATCAGATCCTTATTAATTTACAAATACACTCCGCAGGTGTCAGCGTAATATGTTAAAGTGGAAGACATTGAAAAGATGGAATTATAACTGAAAAGAATAGCATTTATAACTGAAAGGGACATTCCAAACAAAATACTTAAGAATGTTACCTTATTAGAAGAAAAAAACACCATCGAAATCATTAGAGAATTAGTTCTGAAGAAAATGAAGAAGATAAATATGGAACTTGGTCAGTTCATTAAACCTAAGAAAGTGAAAGACGAAATCAAGATGTAGGAAAAGTCACTTTTAAAAAAAGAAGAAGATCTTCTTAACAAAGAATGTAATAGACACAATAACTGCAATTAGACAAATAAAAACAATAGTGAATTACGGGATGAGTCATTATTGCAACGTCCACAAAGTGATAGTTGACACAAAGCACCTAAAGCACTGTAATCCTATCAACCAACCGGGAGACCCAACTAGATTCTCATAAAGAATTAGAGAGAAGAGAATAATTGACATGAGCAACTATTGCTAAAATAGATAAAAATAGGAAATATGAGAAATTAATCAAAAATAAATTTAAATATATTAATTTTAACCAACTTTACTTTTCGATTGTATTCGAACACTTATACAACATGATTGAATAATTTCGCGAATTTTTACTCAAATCATTGATTTTAAAGTGCAAATTACCATTTTTGACTCTGATTCACTAGTTTAGTAACCAATAGTCATTTTTAATGTCCAACTTTTAAAATGATTGCCAATCATTGAAATCTATTTCCAAATTCTCATGATTTAGAGTGGAATCACCATAAATGGTCAATAACTCGTTGCTT
Source organism: Oxytricha trifallax (assembly GCA_000711775.1). Lineage (NCBI taxonomy): Eukaryota > Ciliophora > Spirotrichea > Sporadotrichida > Oxytrichidae > Oxytricha > Oxytricha trifallax. The sequence goes on from ARYC01018350.1 coordinate 4,850, forward strand.
GATGAGTGTTAGGTAAAATTTAGGACCCGATCTATTCTCCATGTTTTAAAATCCCCAGCTCAGCAACTTTCAAGTCCTGCTCGACTGTTTGAGCACCAAATTTGGTCGTTTTATTGGACGAGGAGCCAAAATCATGATTTGAATGAGCGAAAATGAGAGAGGTTTTTGGATTTTTGGTTTGATTAGTTAAAATTAAAACTTAAAAGTGTGAAATGTAATAAGGGGGCTTTTAATCAATAAATTTGACGATTCAAGTGCAGTTTATGGTTATATTGGTCAGTTATATTGCTCCAGCTCCTCAACTCATCATCATTCAGCTCAACTTCACACAAATCCATGCTTGATGGTGCTGCACCTGCTTCACACTGAAAGCCCAGAGCTTGTTGACGTCTGTCTTGGTCATTGCCTTCAGAATCTGCGAAAGCCGCTTCACCAGGTGGATCCTATGGGAAGTTAGGCCCAAAATACTTACTTGCTGTCTGCTTGCTCCTAGCAGAGGTGCCTCTTGATGTAGGAGAACAACTGCTCGATGGGGTTAAGCCAGGGTGAGTACTCTGCATTGAAGAGGACAGTGACCTTGAAACTTCCTAGCAGTCTCCAGCACCTCTGAATACTTGTGAATGACTGCGTTGTCCATGAGCAGCACGATCTTTTTATGGGCGAGATCCTTGTCTGTGCGCAGCTGGCGCAGGGTGTGATAGAGGAAATTCTCGAACAGCACAGCATCGAAGCCCCCCTCAATGATTTGGCTAGAGATCAGCTGGTCCTTGGTGATAGCTGTCACAAAGCTCATCGAAAATTGCTATCTCTTAGTGGATTCCTTGATGATTGAGAGATTTCGAGCCAAGACCACGTAAGACCCCAACCGCTGGTTGACTTGCTGCTTCGAGACTGCGATGGGAGTATAAGTGAATGATGGTAAGTCATCAATTGCATCGACTACAGCTTGGGTTGCTTGATTACTCCCCTTAATGGACTTAGGAAACTTAGAATCATCTATAAAAGTGTCAAAATCCATAGGAATTTGCTTACCTTCCTGTCGATTCTCTGTGATTTCGCTGCTGCTTTGAGGCCTGCTGGACAGCTGCAAGCGTCGGGGAGTGATGCATGCCATGTTTTCGTTGCTATTCGCGCTCAATACCTCGCTGCCCTTGCGTTGAGTTGATTATAATCTGAGACTGGCCAGGTTCTGGACCAATGGAGTGAGAACAGAAGCAGATTTGAGAGGGGTTTATGGTTAGCTGCTTGATTTCTTGGAGGAGCGCTATTCTGATCGCGCTGAAGCGCTTCTGCAGGGATGTCTATTAAGCACTGCCCTCTGGGGCTTCTAGGAGAGGTGACAGCTGAGTATACTTGTATTTGTCGCTGCATTTGACAGGGGTGGCAGCGAGGCTTTACTACTTAACCTCAAAGATATGCTGTCTCTAGGCGGAAGATTTCCTCCGTAACTTTCTAAAGATCGATTTCGAGTTTGGCCTTGAAATTTTTGATGGAACAATTCCAGATCCAGCCACTATTCGTGCATTATTGCCAATTTAGTCTTCTTAACCTACTATAGAACCCTTACCATCAGATTTGACATCCCTCGAGCTGCTGATGACGCTGTATTCAAATAGTTAAGCAATAGCAGCAATACTTACCTAGGGGTTCACAGAATTGCTTGGGGTCTCAGAATTTCAGCTTTCAGGTCACTTTCATCTTGAATTGAAACTTGGTCTTTCAAAATGGGGTGTTCGGGGTCTTCATTTTATCATACTTTCTGGCCCCATTGATTATAGATGTGTTCGATTCGATGTTAGAGTAGCCAACCAGCATCTCGCCATACTGGATGACATCGTCGGTGACGAGAACCTCGGTCTTACCAACTGCAAGGGCCAGAGAGGAGTCAAATTATTGATTCTCCTTGTGAAGTGCAGCTGAATTGAAACTCCATTGCTTTGTAGGCTTGTAATCGCTCCTGAAGTTGGATTCATCTACTGATATGATCACTGCATCTTCCAAGAATAGCTGCGCGAGCAGTCTTGACACCCAAAGCCTCTTCTCGTTGAAGGATGGGTCTCTATACTTCGCATTGGCGTTCTGGGCTTTGCCAAATCGTAAATGGAAACTTTCCTTGAATACCTTTAATAGCGTAGCAACGCTGGGCACTGTTAGGTTCTTATATTCTTAGTCCTTACTCTGCAATTCAAGCAAGTTGTGATGCAGGCGCCAGCCAGTAATCTTGTAGATGCCTTGCTGTTCAAGTATAGTAGCAATCGCCTTCAGCAACAGCGGGCTGCTCCGCGTATTCTTCCTCCCATTCTTGAGCTTTTGTTTTGGATTCAGCACTCTGTGCTCCACCTCATACTTGAACTTCTCGATTGCTTTGTATACAAATCGTCGATCCACACCCATCTCAAGTGCTAAATCCTTGGGTTTCATGCCCTCCACCTTGTATTGTTTAAACCACTTAGATTTTCTTTAGCGCCAGCTTTGCATCTCGGCGTTTCAGGTAAGGATTCTTGGAGGATCCATTCATTGGTTAATGGTTTGAGTAGTCAAGATTTGATAAATCGAAAACCCCACCCTGCTCTTTCATGAAGTCTTGCAGGCCTTACCACAGCTCATCGTTCTACTTTATCTGCAGGCTCTTATGCATTACATTAGAGTTTCTCTACCCTGTATACTGTTATGGCTTTCTAATCATACGAAGGTACTGCTCAAGGCCATAACAAAGCTAGTCATCAGTTGCCAAACTTGAAATATCGTCTAACGATGATACTGCTCACTCAACATTCTCCAATGGCAGTCGTATGATTTGTCCACCCAGAATGCCCATCGTTGATGGCGGCACCTACCCATTGTTAAGGAGAGTACCTGAGGTGAAGTGAGCTTCACTGGTTTAGGAATTGAGGGGAAGTTGGTGGCCAGTACGACCGATGTCCACTTGAGTATAGTCTTCTACTATGGCTTCAGCGCACTCTGCTTGATTTCCTCTAACTCTTGATTGCAGAGAAACCCAAAGTTCAGAATCGACTGCGATGAAAAACTGTGTTAAGAGTGAGAATTAATAGACTATTCATCACTTCTAATATACTACGACAGCTATTCCATGTAAGGAGGGGTTTTGGGTTTTTGAAATAAATTAAAATAGAAATATAAATACAAGTATGCAATATTAAAATCAGCAGTGTATAGTAATGATTGCTGTTGATAGAGGTATGAATTATATGTGATTAATTATTTAACATGCTGAATTTAAACGTCAATATAACGAATTCACCTAAACTCACTCTCATTCGTAAATCCACTCCTCCTTATCACCCCTTACAATCAAGTAGGCAGTTGCATGCTCGAAGCAGTGAGATCCTGTCACTGTTCCCATGTTGAGGGCTTTCTTCATTCTTGCCAATCTGAGTTACAGGTGGGGTGATAGCAAATTCTAAGGTTGAGTCTTGCGCTGGCTAGTTCTCTTCGATACTTGACTCTTTAGATACTGTATAGTACCCTTGTGTTTTAGTGTTCGGGTGAAGGAGGTGGCATATCAAAATCTCATATCTCTTTGCTATAGATAGTAGTTCCTCGCCTTTGCTGGTCCTGATGTGAAAGACTCTAAGGGACTTATTTTCATTTAACCACTGCTTGAGATAGGTGATGAGGCATTGATGCTGGAACGATGTGGACTTGTAAGTGAAACTCATGAAATGATTAGCAAGCCTTTGAAACACCATCGCCATGTACCATCCTTGCTCAAACAAACTTTTGGCATTCTGAATTTACTTTGATGATGGTTTGTAGGGAAGTTGGCCCTTGCGGGGTCTCTCTTTATAGGTGCCAGGCCTCCAGCTAATATGTGTTTTTGAATGAATGAAATTAAACTTGGAACAGCCTAAGAAATCAAAGATATCGATGTCGATTTTCTCATTGGTCCTTAAATTTTCAAGAGCCTCTGCACAGTTAGGATTGGTCTCGTCAAGATAGGCAGCGAATGTATTGTTGACACACCTAACCATTTGGCTGTTGAGGTAAGACTAAAAAATAGAACGTTTAGTCTCTTGCATCAGCCCAATAACTTTGGGGTTCACGAATTCTATCGTAAATAAGAATAGAGATATATATCTTACTTAGGGACTGCTCCTTGATTCTAGTATTTAATATATTAAGCATGGCTTGAGAGTATACTAAAGATTTTAGCTAATATATTTGCTCTGGATAAAGTTAAATGTCAAGTGTAAGGTATTCGAAATACACACCTTCAAGAATCTCACCTCTGGCGAGCAGCTGGTGTTGCATGCAGACCTAAATTATTGAATATCGAATATAATTACTGGCTTTTCTGGAATTGGAACATTCTACAATGGTTTGAGCGTGCTAAGAATTTTCCAGTGAAGCTTCACCTTAAGTTGCAGCTACTTAAACTCCCATGCCTTCTCTGGGAAGTTAAAGAAATCACTCTTATCAGGCGCTTGAGTCTATGGCACTATTTTAGCTGATATCACACTTTAGACTTTCATTTCTATTGGTGCCTATACCTCCAAGATTTACAAAGGCTCTTGATTTTGAGTACGATCTTGAGCGAATGCCTGTTCTAGCTTCTCTTCTTCAAGCTCAAGATTTACTACATGTTAAGAAGCAATGTGCTTCTTAAGGGTTCTCTTTAGTAGAACTTTTCCACATATTCCACACTGTGCTTGTTAGGATTGGCTCGCAGCATTGATATACCTGGCATTTGAATTAAATTACATATTCTTACTTTTATGATACTGCACTTTGCCTTCCAACCTTCTACTTGCTCTGGAGGTAAGGAATCATATACTAATTTTAACTTTAAATTATATATATTAGGGACATACATTAATAATTGCTTGCATACTTGCATTCCAGTATTCCTATAGTTAATATTGTCAAAAGTGGGAAATTAGTATAAATATAAAGGTGTCTGCTAAGGTAAGAGTAGTGTAAGTGTTGACTTTAGCTATACTTTACCTGCTTTTATAGATTTATAGATGGCATTAAAGTCAACTGGTGCAAATGCTTAGGCATCCATTGATGCAGAGGTGATGGACACGATTAGAATGAAAATTTCAACGATTTAGGGGCATAATTAGTTTAGTTTAAGTTTGATTTTGATTTAATTATAAAATTATAACTATAACATTAAAAACTTATTATATTTTACTCTTTTTATAAATCCTCCTGCTCGAACACCTCCCCTCACTCTCTAATTTAGCTTGTTTTAACGTTTACGAGTATTCTCGATACTTAAACATCAAAATTGCTGGAGCAATCGAAATAATTCAAGATTTTAGAGTGATAAATTTTGTATAGTAAAAATTCTATAAACCAACCATCAGATCGGTAGGTTGAGACCCCTAATTTCTGATCTGGCATTAAGACCTAACGACCCCTCCTCATTTCACTCGGATGCATCTTGGAGTTCGACTCGACCTCTCAGATCACTCCCAAATCTATTTCTAAAAATCAGGAAGATGGTTTGCAACATTACTAATACCATTTGGCTAAGAAAAAGTGGTCGGAACCGCGGATTTAGAGGGGTGGATATTATAATATTATCGGCTATAACCAAAACTACTAGTAATACCTCTAACAGATTATAGAGTATGACTTATATGATTTTACAAAAATTATTTTCCAATCTTCTCCCCATCCCACCATCCCAACCCAAACATCGCTAATACACTCTAGATCGACGAGATAGAAGGAAAGAAGCCGATTGGCGGTGGGAGTGGCTATATCCCATCTTGAAATGTCAGGGACGTCCTAACGGCCATTTTGGCCTTGAAATTTTCAAAAATCTGCCTCCTCCTCACCCCTTGAGTCCAGCCCAGCTCTACCCCATGTGATCTCTATGGTGGCTAATTGATCATAAGCATTGATAATAGTGTTTATTACTAATAACATGCAGTTTTAGGGAAGATCGAGCAATAGGGAAGGTGGTAGGCTTCAAATACCAGGCAAATGGGGTCTTATTTGGACTTGTTTGGCCTAAGACCTAGATTATGGAACTTTTCCGGAACAGCACTTTGGCTTGGCTAACTTTATGACCCCTCCACCTGAATTTCGGAAATTTTGTTAGGATAACTAGGTATTGGTGCTGTTGATAAGAAAATAGCATTAGGATATGGTAGAGATGATAGGTTATGCTTAGAGGGCAGTAGACCAGCCCAAAAGTCAGGCTTTGGCTTAGAATTTAAGGTTAAAGTGGAGAATATTACTTAAAATTAATGCTATAACTATTCAAACATGCCTCGCTGAGGCTCGATTGCTTTCAAGCAACCCTTCCCCAGTGCAATAAACACCAGAGATTGGCTGCCCTGGCCATGAGGACCCCTCGACAGATAAATATGGTTGTCAGAGTCAGGTCATATCCACTCACAAACCCTAAAGACTTAAACTATGAAGTAAACAAACAACTATATCACTGTGAGCCAGCATAAACCCAGCCACCACTTAGCTTGGGCAACGAAGAAACGAAGTTTAAAACTAACAAACAAGCAACACAAGAAATAACCCGTAACACGTGAGCTGCTGAAGAGATCTCACCTGTTGGTGACCTATAGTAGTAGAAGAAGTTAAGAATATG
>ARYC01018352.1:0-11255 GCA_000711775.1 Oxytricha trifallax
TCAAACCAACAACATCCAAACGCTCCCAGAGGAGCAAGCGCGCATAGAGTACGCCTACAGTAGGTTAAGGAGGTGAATAGCACTTACCAGTTACCAGCACTAACAAACAAGTATAGTATAGTTTCGTTGAGCTCAGACCAGCTCTTAAGTCTTAGGTCAAAACTTCAAGTTGTAAGCCACAACCAGCAACAGCCCTGCAGAGCCCCGGCGAGGGTACAGCCTGAGAGGTCTTACGTCACTTCGGCCGTCAGGGTGTGTACCCCAGCACCTCTGGGGGGACTACTTACAGCAGCTTAGGATTGCTGGGTTTTAACAAAATCACATTGATTATCAACAAAATCAAAGTAGAAGTTGTAAATAGTTATTCAAGAACCAAAACTAGCAAGCAATTCACAATCACAGCAAAGTAATTCAAATTAAAGCGATAGCTGAAATTATCTCAAAATGCTCAATGATTGGTAACATAAACCCCGATTTTTCCAAAATTTCTACAAAAAGTTAGAAAATTCTAGAAAAGTTCCAAATTTTGGAATTTCACTTACTTAAGTAAATTTTAATAATCTTAAATTATTTATAGATTTTAGGTAAAGTTGAAAGAGATGCTGGGTGCAACTCCCAGCGACACTATAGGCACTTGAATAAGACAGGGTGGGTGAAAGTCCCACCATCAGCATCAATAATCTTTATTTTTTTTAGGGTATAGGTGGCAATAAGAGAGGCTGGGGTGAAACTCCCTGCAACTATAGGCAACACTCAAGAGTAGCTGGTGTGAAACTCCCAGCATTTTTAGGCACAACTCTAAGGCTCAAAGTGGGTGAAAGCCCCACTTTAATCTAAGTGAATTGGTTTAATTAGTTTAATTTATACTTTTATTCTTTCATTTGTTAGGGGTTTAGGGCTGTCTGGTCTGCTTTCTCTTACTTCTCCCTAAGTTGGTCTGAGCTCAGCTTATATCTGGGCAGACGATCAGCTTTCAATACTGGCAAATCTTAGATAATTAGAGTATAAACAACAAACTTTGAAAGTTTTTGATAATCAGAGATGATTAAAGTTTTAGTTTTTGCTTCAGTTACTTAAAGCCTCTCTCTTAGTTTCCCCAAACCTCAAACCCAAGTATTTCTTAGAAATTAGCTGTATAGGTAACACTCTAAGTTTATGATAGTTGATGTTGTCTTGAGCAAGGTGTAAACCCCGAAACCCTATGGGTAAATTTCGTTAAAATAGAGGAGAAAGTTTTTGGGGTTTTGATTGAATTATACTTACTCTTTACTTTAGCCAAAGTTAGTTGTAGACTAAGGTAGCATGCGAAGCACTGTAGTTCGCTTGCAGCACCACTCAAAGACAGCTTCCCAGCCCGACACTTCGTGCATCTTCACCACTCTTGAAGAGCCCCTTGTGCTTCCACTCGTTTCTTCGCCCTCCCTCCCTCCACACGAAACTCTCCTTGTCGATAAGCGCGAAAGCGCCGTCGCCTGCCGACTTCCGATGGTTCCAGACATTTGCTGTAATGAGAATGAGAAGCAAGTAATGATGCTTACCAAGCTTGTAAACGCTGTTGAGTAGTGAAGCGACCATGAAGTACACACAGCTTACGCAAGCTGCAGCACTGTTCGCGAAGATAGGCAGATATGAGAACTATAGAGCGAATGAAGGATAGGAGTATACTTACATGTAAAATGTAGAGAAAGCACATGCACGAAGTGCGAAAACAGAGCAGTAAGGAGCTGTAGCTCCAGTAAACATGCAGGGCGTCGACGGCGTCGCAGTCGTTCATGCAGATGGGGTCTTCAAGCAAGGAGTAACAGTAGATTCATGGCGTTCAAGCATGAGTAACGAGACAGCTGAAGCATGGCAGCTTGCAGCAGCAGCTTTCGTGATCGCAGCGATCTTAAGTTTTAAAAATTAAATTATAGATTAATAAAGTGAGAGTGAAGTTATAGAGTGATTAGAGTGTTTAATAGTGTGAAGTTTAAATCAAAGTAACTTGGGATCGGGAGGTCCAATCAGGGCGCTGCCTTCTATGGGCGATGCTGGTAATCTTCTCAGCAGCAGCTCTCATGCTCATTCATTCGCTGGTTAGCATGTAGGACTCGCCACCAGCAGGAGTGATCAGCACTCTTACAGGTTCAAGATTGGAGGAAGGTACTACGAGGGAGAACTCGGCTCCGGGCTTAACCCTGATGCTGAACTCCTCGCATTTGCAGTAGAGGTCGCCCTTGTGGTTGTCGATCTCGAACGCGTCGTCCTGCTGCAGATACTTGCGCTTGCGGTACACCTGCACCTCGTAGGCGTTGGGCGTGTTGTGCTGGTACATGAAGCGCACCTTGAGTGGCTCTCTGACTTGTAGGCGCTGGTTCAGCTGTTCCATGGTTGCGCTGAAGGAGGTTTTTAGTTTAGTAATAATAATTAATAAAGGGGGAATTAGAATTTAAAGCACTGTTGTAGTGTGAAGGGAATGTTAGGAATGTTAGCGCAATGGGGAAAGCCAGGCGCTAGTTAGATGCACGAAGTGAAACAGTGTTATACATTAGTGATTTAGGTTAAGTTGATTGCAACAGTGTTGGTAGCTGCAGAGTCTACAACAGTAGTGATAGTTATAGCAACTGCAATACAGCCTCAACAGAAGCAGTGAATGAATTTAGTTAGTTTAGATTTGAATTATGAAAGTTTAATCTGGTTTATGTCATTGCTGCTAGTGCTAGGTTTAGGGCTAGCTTCTGCTCTGAATCATCGATGAGTTTTGCGTTATCAATGGCTTGTTGATTTCAATCATCGGATTAGAGTATAGAGTGTCAAACTTAGTGTTAGGGTGCATGCGCTTAACTTTCACGTATTGCCTTGGTGAGAGTGCATCAGCATGCGACTCAAATTGCGAGAGCGGCATTCTGGGGGCATTCGTTTACTATATCTACCTCTCTGCGCGCTTGCGCTTCTTGGTGCCATGATTCAACAAGTTCACTGCTCTGCCTCTATTGCTCACGTTCGCAATGACCGCATTCTCAAGCACGCCAAACATCTCTGCAGTCAGCTTGATGAACTTGTTCTTATCCAGAGTCTTCTGCTTCTACCTAACTCTAAACTGGCTTTGATGTTTGAGGGGAAGAACTCAGGCTTGACTGTATTGATGATCTATAACATAAGCAATGAAGCAGCATGTATAAACAGCAGTAGTAATAGGGAGAATAGTAGAAGCAGCAGCAGTAGTAATGTTAGCTACCCAAACTTACGTTGTAGAGAAACTGCCTGTTGACGGATCTGCCATCCTTGATCTCTGCAGGTACTTGCAGATATCTGGCTCCTTCTTGATGTCGCTGAGAAGATTGATTACAGAGAGCTCGTTGAGCTTAGGCACGCTGATGATTCGCACCTCGTTATTGCGCAGCACCTATAGTATGGTTAACTGTAATGCTTACTTTCTTCACACCAAGGAATATGCCCTGAATGTACTCCAACGTGCACTCCTGGTAAGGTGGCAAGTAGAACTAACCTACATGAGCTTGAATGAATCATGAGTGTTTTACCCTAAGTGAGCAAGATAGAGTAGATGTCCTGCTTAGACTTCCCCAACCTGGCTAACTCATTCGATGGGACGGAGTATACCACCTGATCATCGATGGTTTCAGTGTTAATGATGTTCATTCGTGTTTGACGGTCCCCAACCTTGACTTCCTCGTCGACATCGCTTGGGAACTCATGATAGGGATTGAAGCTTGAGACGCCACCTCCTGATCTCGAAGCATTACCTTGCTTCCTTGATGGTTCCGTTCTGAATTTAGAGTGTTAGCCATGACTGGGATTGTTGTTGAGGTATGTATCAATCTAGGTAACGTTCCTCACGAATTGTTGTGAGATCTAGTTGAAATCAGCTGAGTCCTCGTTAGCGATGTAGTTTGGCGAGTGGCCGCCGTGATCAAACGTCTGCTCTCTACTAACCTCCTCAACAGGCTGCATCAACGTATCAGTGCCTTATCCAGAGTAGTGCGCCCTTGAACCTGATATCTAAAGTTATAGCATTTAGAACCAGCATTGGTAAGTGGAATCAACATAAGAGATGATATGTAGTGTTTGCATGATGCAAGCAAGCATAGGCGTAGAATTCGATGAAATTATTAGAGTGGTTAGAGATAGATGTAAAGATAGACAGCTCCACTTACCTTGCCTCGAACCACGCCGAGATCCTTGATGGGCAAGCCATTCATAGTGCTACTCCGAAGCTGCTCTGGAAGAATGAGCCTGTATTGGGCTGTGATTGGCCACCACCCATCCCTGGCTGCGCCAGGGAGTGGGGGTGGGGGCGTCCCTGATCTCCCCGTCTTCGATGTCGCCAGCCTTGTCTGGTACCTGCTGTTACGTGGAATCGCTGTTCATTCTTATTTACTAATAGAGGCGATTAAGAATTTAACTGAAACATCCAAATTCGATTAGTGTAGTATGAAATTAAAATACGTTATTAAGTTTTAATACGAAACTTGAAACTTCTCGATTGCGCAAAAGTTGAGAGCTGGCAGCGCCCGAGTGAAGTGGCTCGATCTTCATCACTACTGCTCACTACAGATGTTTCTTCATATCAGACTGTGCGTCTCATGCTGGTTCACTCATCTATCATACTGGATTCTCTGATTCGTACTGATAACTCATCTAGGATTTTCTCGAGAAATTGATTTTTTCAAAATCTATTTCAAAAATTCGAGAAAATCCTAGATGAGTTATCAGTACGAATCAGAGAATCCAGTATGATAGATGAGTGAACCAGCATGAGACGCACAGTCTGATATGAAGAAACATCTGTAGTGAGCAGTAGTGATGAAGATCGAGCCACTCCACTCCGGCGCTGACAGCTCTCAACTTTTGCGCAATCGAGAAGTTGCAAGTTTCGTATTAAAACTTAATAACGTATTTTAATTTCATACTACACTAATCGAATTTGGATGTTTCAGTTAAATTCTTAATCGCCTCTATTAGTAAATAAGAATGAACAACGATTCCACGTAACAGCAGGTACCAGACAAGGCTGGCGACATCGAAGACGGGGAGATCAGGGACGCCCCCACCCCCACTCCCTGGCGCAGCCAGGGATGGGTGGTGGCCAAGCACAGCCCAATACAGGCTCATTCTTCCAGAGCAGCTTCGGCAGCAACACTATGAATGGCTTGCCCATCAAGGATCTCGGCGTGGTTCGAGGCAAGGTAAGTGGAGCTGTCTATCTTTACATCTATCTCTAACCACTCTAACTAATTTCATCGAATTCTACGCCTATGCTTGCTTGCATCATGCAAACACTACATATCATCTCTTATGTTGATTCCACTTACCAATGCTGGTTCTAAATGCTATAACTTTAGATATCAGGTTCAAGGGCGCACTACTCTGGATAAGGCACTGATACGTTGATGCAGCCTGTTGAGGAGGCTAGTAGAGAGCAGACGTTGATCACGGCGGCCACTCGCCAAACTACATCGCTAACGAGGACTCAGCTGATTTCAACTAGATCTCACAAAAATTCGTGAGGAACGTTACATAGATTGATACATACCTCAACAACAATCCCAGTCATGGCTAACACTCTAAATTCAGAACGGAACCATCAAGGAAGCAAGGTAATGCTTCGAGATCAGGAGGTGGCGTCTCAAGCTTCAATCCCTATCATGAGTTCCCAAGCGATGTCGACGAGGAAGTCAAGGGTGGGAACCGCCAAACACGAATGAACATCATTAACACTGAAACCATCGATGATCAGGTGGTATACTCCGTCCCATCGAATGAGTTAGCCAGGTTGGGGAAGTCTAAGCAGGACATCTACTCTATCTTGCTCACTTAGGGTAAGAACACTCATGATTCATTCAAGCTCATGTAGGTTAGTTCTACTTGCCACCTTACCAGGAGTGCACGTTGGAGTACATTCAGGGCATATTCCTTGGTGTGAAGAAAGTAAGCATTACAGTTAACCATACTAAAGGTGCTGCGCAACAACGAGGTGCGAATCATCAGCGTGCCTAAGCTCAACGAGCTCTCTGTAATCAACCTTCTCAGCGACATCAAGAAGGAGCCAGATATCTGCAAGTACCTGCCAGAGATCAAGGATGGCAGATCCATCAACAGGCAGTTACTCTACAACGTAAGTTTGGGTAGCTAACATTACTAATGCGGCTGCTTCTACTATTCTCCCTATTGCTACTGCTGTTTATACATGCTGCTTCATTGCTTATGTTATAGATCATCAATACAGTCAAGCCTGAGTTCTTCCACTCAAACATCAAAGCCAGTTTAGAGTTCAGGTAGAAGCAGAAGACTCTGGATAAGAACAAGTTCATCAAGCTGACTGCAGAGATGTTTGGCATGCTTGAGAATGCGGTCATTGCGAACGTGAGCAATAGAGGCAGGGCAGTGAACTTGTTGAATCATGGCACCAAGAAGCGCAAGCACGCAGAGAGGTAGATATAGTAAACGAATGCCCCCAGATTCTCGCAATTTGAGTCGCATGCTGATGCACTCTCACCAAGGCAATACGCGCATGCACCCTAACACTAAGTTTGACACTCCATACTCTAATCCGATGATTGAAATCAACCAGTCATTGATAACGCAAAACTCATCGATGATTCAGAGCAGAACTAGCCCTAAACCTAGCACTAGCAGCAATGACATAAACCAGATTAAACCTTCATAATTCAAATCTAAACTAACTAAATTCATTCACTGCTTCTGTTGAAGCTGTATTGCAGTTGCTATAACTATCACTACTGTTGTAGACTCTGCAGCTACCAACACTGTTGCAATCAACTTAACCTAAATCACTAATGTATAACACTGTTTCACTTCGTGCATCTAACTAGCGCCTGGCTTTCCCCATTGCGCTAACATCCCTAACATTCCCTTCACACTACAACAGTGCTTTAAATTCTAATTCCCCCTTTATTAATTATTATTACTAAACTAAAAACCTCCTGCAGCGCAACCATGGAACAGCTGAACCAGCGCCTACAAGCCAGAGAGCCACTCAAGCTGCGCTTCATGTACCAGCACAACACGCCCAACGCCTACGAGGTGCAGGTGTACCGCAAGCGCAAGTATCTGCAGCAGGACGACGCGTTCGAGATCGACAACCACAAGGGCGACCTCTACTGCAAATGCGAAGAGTTCAGCATCAGGGTTAAGCCCGGAGCCGAGTTCTCCCTCGTAGTACCTTCCTCCAATCTTGAACCTGTAAGAGTGCTGATCACTCCTGCTGGTGGCGAGTCCTACATGCTAACCAGCGAATGAATGAGCATGAGAGCTGCTGCTGAGAAGATTACCAGCATCGCCCATAGAAGGCAGCGCCCTGATTGGACCTCCCGATCCCAAGTTACTTTGATTTAAACTTCACACTATTAAACACTCTAATCACTCTATAACTTCACTCTCACTTTATTAATCTATAATTTAATTTTTAAAACTTAAGATCGCTGCGATCACGAAAGCTGCTGCTGCAAGCTGCCATGCTTCAGCTGTCTCGTTACTCATGCTTGAACGCCATGAATCTACTGTTACTCCTTGCTTGAAGACCCCATCTGCATGAACGACTGCGACGCCGTCGACGCCCTGCATGTTTACTGGAGCTACAGCTCCTTACTGCTCTGTTTTCGCACTTCGTGCATGTGCTTTCTCTACATTTTACATGTAGTATACTCCTATGCTTCATTCTCTCTCTATAGTTCTCACATCTACCTATCTTCGCGAACAGTGCTGCAGCTAGCGTAAGCTGCGTGCACTTCACGGTCGCTTCACCACTAAACAGCGCTTTACAAGCTTGGTAAGCATCATTACTTGATTCTCATTCTCATTACAGCAAATGTCTCGAACCATCAGAAGTCGGCAGGCGACGGCGCTTTCGCGCTTATCGACAAGGAGAGTTTCGTGTGGAGGGAGGGAGGGCGAAGAAACGAGTGGAAGCACAAGGAGCTCTTCAAGAGTGGTGAAGATGCACGAAGTGTCGGGCTGGGAAGCTGTCTTTGAGTGGTGCTGCAAGCGAACTACAGTGCTTCGCATGCTACCTTAGTCTACAACTAACTTTGGCTAAAGTAAAGAGTAAGTATAATTCAATCAAAACCCCAAAAACTTTCTCCTCTATTTTAACGAAATTTACCCATAGGGTTTCGGGGTTTACACCTTGCTCAAGACAACATCAACTATCATAAACTTAGAGTGTTACCTATACAGCTAATTTCTAAGAAATACTTGGGTTTGAGGTTTGGGGAAACTAAGAGAGAGGCTTTAAGTAACTGAAGCAAAAACTAAAACTTTAATCATCTCTGATTATCAAAAACTTTCAAAGTTTGTTGTTTATACTCTAATTATCTAAGATTTGCCAGTATTGAAAGCTGATCGTCTGCTCAGACATAAGCTGAGCTCAGACCAACTTGGGAGAAGTAAGAGAAAGCAGACCAGACAACCCTAAACCCTAACAAATGAAAGAATAAAGTATAAATTAAACTAATCAAACCAATTCACTTAGATTAAAGTGGGGCTTTCACCCACTTGAGCCTTAGAGTTGTGCCTAAAATGCTGGGAGTTTCACACAAGCTACTCTTGAGTGTTGCCTATAAACGCAGGGAGTTTCACCCCAGCCTCTCTTATTGCCACCTATAGCCTAAAAAAATAAGATTATTGATGCTGATGGTGGGACTTTCACCCACCCTGTCTTATTCAAATGCCTATAGTGTTGCTGGGAGTTGCACCCAGCATCTCTCTTAACTTTACCTAAAATCTATAAATAATTAAGATTATTAAAATATACTTAAGTAAGTAAAATTCCAAAATTTGGAACTTTTCTAGAATTTTCTAAATTTTATTAGAATTTTGGAAAAATCGGGGTTTATGTTACCAATCATTGAGCATTTTGAGATAATTTCAGCTATCGCTTTAATTTGAATTACTTTGCTGTGATTGTGACTTGCTTGCTAGTTTTGGTTCTTGAACAACTATTTACAACTTCTACTTTGATTTTGTTGATAATCAATGTGATTTTGTTAAAACCCAGCAATCCTTAGCTGCTGTAAGTAGTCCCCCCCAGAGGTGCTGGGGTACACACCCTGACGGCCGAAGTGACGTAAGACCTCTCAGGCTGTACCCTCGCGGGCTCTGCAGGGCTGTTGCTGGTTGTGGCTTACTACCTGAAGTTTTACCTAAGACTTAAGAGCTGGTCTGAGCTCAGCAAAACTATACTAAACTTGTTTGTTAGTGCTGGTAACTGGTAAGTGCTATTCACCTCCTTAACCTACTATAGGCGTCCTCTATGCGCGCTTACTCCTCTGAAGCGTTTGGATGTTGTTGGTTTGACTTGTTTGAGTTAGTTTAGTGTTCGTTCCTTCGCTGCCTAAGCTAAGTGGTGAGTTGGGGTTTACAAACCTTGCTCACAGTGATTAGTTCGTTGTCTTCTAATAGTCTATTTTAACGTCTCTCAGGGTCTTGGTGTTGGGTATCGGCTGGCTACGACCTACCTTGGGCAGCCCTCCTTCGCTGCCGAGCGGTCCTCTGGCCAGGGCAGCCAATCTCTGGTGTTCATTGCACTGGGGAAGGGTTGCTTGCGAGCGTTGGAGTCTTAACAAGGCATGTCAGAGTCGTTCTTCACAATTCCAGCTCAATTTGCTCATTTTGACCTTAAAATCGTGGGACGCGTATTTCGGGAAGGTCGGATGGTCTCGATGAGTCCCCTATCACCTCTTGCATGTCTGGTTGAGGTTTTCGAGTCATTAGCAGCAATACCTAGTTATCCTACCAAAAGATCACGAAGTCAGAAGCATAGGTAGCGAAGCCAATGTCTCAAAGAGGTCTTGGAAAAGTTCCACTCCACCCTTCCTAAGGCCAAAAGGGACCCTCTCTAGCAGGTATTTGAAGCCTAGCTCACCCCCTATTGCTTCAGGTCTATTCAAATCAGTTGTTATTGGTGTTGTATGTATAGATGCTTGATGTTCGTTGTATTGGTGGCAACTATGATCATGTGGGATCGAGTTGGGGTGTCGCCAATGCACGTAAAGGTCACTTTTAGACGATTTCAAGGTCAAAACGGTCGATTTGGACGCCCCCGACATTACGAGGTAGGTTATCTCGACTTCTACCCCCAATCGGGTGCTCTCCTCCTATCTTAGCGTTAGCGTGAGTATTAGCGACATTTGAGTTAGGGTGGTGGGGAGTGGAGGGTTCTTGAAAATCGATTTCGTAAAATCACATAAGTCATACTCTACATTCCGTTAGAGATAGTACTAGTAGTTTTGGTTCTAGCCGATATTATTATAATAACCACCCCTCTAAATCCGCGGTTCCGACCACTTCCTCTTAGTCAAATGGTATCAGTAATGTTGCTAACCATCTTCCTGATTTTTAGAAATAGGTTTGGGAGTGATCTGAGAGGTCGAGTTGGACTCCAAGGTGCATCCGAGGGAAATGAGGAGGGGTCGTTGGGTCTTGAGGCCAGATCAGAAATTTGTGTGGCCGACCTACCGATCTGAAAGTTCGAGTGTTGGGTTTTCACTTGCTCAAGATAACTTCTCCAAAACCTCTATACCCGCTGTATGATTGATGCTTTTGATTCCAGGCATTCGAATTTGCTTGTTAACGTTAGCAAATGCTTGGTTGGCATGATAGTGGCATGGTAGGGGGTGCTAGGGTAGGTGGATTGATGAAAAGAGTGATTTATAATAAGTATATATAGTTAAATTTATAATTTTAAATTCAATCAACTTAAACTAAACTAATTATGTTTCTATAAGAGTGAAGCGCTCAATCACTCACCACCATCACTATGGGATCCATGAATGCTTCCACACCTGCAACGCCACTGCCAGTCATGCTCCTATATAAGCAGGTAAAGTACAACTAAAACCAATACAGACCCTACCATACCTAAAGAGTTCCCTTAGCTTAATTTCGATACTTTTCATTGCTGTTGACAGGACTGACTATAGGTACTCTTGAGAACGCTTGGTGCAAAGATAGTAATGCTAGTCTATACTCTAAAGCTATAATTTTAAATTGAATTGTGAGATGATTCCATACCTCCAAAGCAAGCAGAAGGGACAAGCGCAGAGGGTGGTATCGCAAAAGTAAGAGTAAATCTTATCATTTTCAATACTAGGTATACCAATGCTGCCAGTTAGTTCCAGCAGGCAGAGTGCGAGATATGTGGTAAAAGCTTTCTCAAGAGAACCCTCAAGAAGCACATTGCAGCTTAGCATACTGTCAATCTTGAGTATAGAAGACTAGAAGCTCGAGCAAGCATT
>ARYC01018353.1:0-10654 GCA_000711775.1 Oxytricha trifallax
CAATTCACTTAGATTAAAGTGGGGCTTTCACCCACTTGAGCCTTAGAGTTTTGCCTAAAAATGCTGGGAGTTTCACACCAGCTTCTCTTGAGTGTTGCCTATAAACGCAGGGAGTTTCACCCCAGCATCTCTTACTGTAACCTATAAGCCTATAAAAAATTTTAAGATTAATGATGGTGCTGGAGCTAATTGTGGGGCTTTCACCCACTAAGCCTTCAACAAGTGCCTATAGTGTTGCTGGGAGTTGCACCCAGCATCTCTCTTAACTTTACCTATAAAAATGTAATAATTTAAGATTATTAAAAATATAACTTATGTAAGTAAATTTCCAAAATTTGGAACTTTTCTAGAATTTTCTAAATTTTATTAGAAATTTTGGAAAAATCGGGAATACACCCTCGACACATAGGGGACCTTTATGTTACCAATCATTGAGCATTTTGAGATAATTTCAGCTATCGCTTTAATTTGAATTACTTTGCTGTGATTGTGACTTGCTTGCTAGTTTTGGTTCTTGAACAACTATTTACAACTTCTACTTTGATTTTGTTGATAATCAATGTGATTTTGTTAAAACCCAGCAATCCTTAGCTGCTGTAAGTAGTCCCCCCCAGAGGTGCTGGGGTACACACCCTGACGGCCGAAGTGACGTAAGACCTCTCAGGCTGTACCCTCGCCGGGGCTCTGCAGGGCTGTTGCTGGTTGTGGCTTACAACTTGAAGTTTTGACCTAAGACTTAAGAGCTGGTCTGAGCTCAACGAAACTATACTATACTTGTTTGTTAGTGCTGGTAACTGGTAAGTGCTATTCACCTCCTTAACCTACTATAGGCGTACTCTATGCGCGCTTACTCCTCTGGAGCGTTTGGATGTTGTTGGTTTGACTTGTTTGAGTTAGTTTAGTGTTCGTTCCTTCGCTGCCTAAGCTAAGTGGTGAGTTGGGGTTTACAAACCTTGCTCACAGTGAATAGTTAGTTCTCTTCTAATAGTCTATTTTAACGTCTCTCAGGGTCTTGGTGTTGGGTATCGGCTGGCTACGACCTACCTTGGGCAGCCCTCCTTCGCTGCCAAGCGGTCCTCTGGCCAGGGCAGCCAATCTCTGGTGTTCATTGCACTGGGGAAGGGTTGCTTGCGAGCGTTGGAGTCTTAACAAGGCATGTCAAAGTCGTTATCTTCACAATTCTAGCTAAATTTGCTCATTTTGGCCTTAAAATCGTGGAGGGACGCGTATTTCGGGAAGGTCGGATGGTCTCGATGAGTCCCCTATCACCTCTTGCATGTCTGGTTGAGGTTTTCGAGTCATTAGCAGCAATACCTCGTTATCCTACCAAAGGTTCACGAAGTCAGAAGCATAGGTAGCGAAGCTAATGTCTCAAAGAGGGTCTTGGAAAAGTTCCACTTCACCCTTCCTAAGGCCAAAAGGACCCTCTCTAGCAGGTATTTGAAGCCTAGCTCACCCCCTATTGCTTCAGGTCTATTCAAATCAGTTGTTATTGGTGTTGTATGTATAGATGCTTGATGTTCGTTGTATTGGTGGCAACTATGATCATGTGGATCGAGTTGGGGTGTCGCCAATGCACGTAAAGGTCACTTTTAGACGATTTCAAGGTCAAAACGGTCGATTTGGACGCCCCCGACATTACGAGGTAGGTTATCTCGACTTCTACCCCCAATCGGGTGCTCTCCTCCTATCTTAGCGTTAGCGTGAGTATTAGCGACATTTGAGTTAGGGTGGTGGGGAGTGGAGGGTTCTTGAAAATCGATTTCGTAAAATCACATAAGTCATACTCTACATTCCGTTAGAGATAGTACTAGTAGTTTTGGTTCTAGCCGATATTATTATAATAACCACCCCTCTAAATCCGCGGTTCCGACCACTTCCTCTTAGTCAAATGGTATCAGTAATGTTGCTAACCATCTTCCTGATTTTTAGAAATAGGTTTGGGAGTGATCTGAGAGGTCGAGTTGGACTCCAAGGTGCATCCGAGGGAAATGAGGAGGGGTCGTTGGGTCTTGAGGCCAGATCAGAAATTTGTGTGGCCGACCTACCGATCTGAAAGTTCGAGTGTTGGGTTTTCACTTGCTCAAGATAACTTCTCCAAAACCTCTATACCCGCTGTATGATTGATGCTTTTGATTCCAGGCATTCGAATATGCTTGTTAACGTTAGCATATGCTTGGTTGGCATGATAGTGGCATGATAGGAGGTGCTAGGGTAGGTGGATTGATGAAAAGAGTGATTTATAATAAGTATATATAGTTAAATTTATAATTTTAAATTCAATCAACTTAAACTAAACTAATTATGTTTCTATAAGAGTGAAGCGCTCAATCACTCACCACCATCACTATGGGATCCATGAATGCTTCCACACCTGCAACGCCACTGCCAGTCATGCCTCCTATATAAGCAGGTAAAGTACAACAAAAACCAATACAGACCCTACCATACCTAAGGAGTTCCCTTAGCTAAATTTCGATACTTTTCATTGCTGTTGACAGGACTGGCTATAGGTACTCTTGAGAGCGCTTGGTGCAAAGATAGTAATGCTAGTCTATACTCTAAAGCTATAATTTTAAGTTGAATTGTGAGATGATTCCATACCTCCAAAGCAAGCAGAAGGGACAAGCGCAGAGGGCGGTATCGCAAAAGTAAGAGTACATCTTCTCATTTCCAATACTAGGTATACCAATGCTGCCAGTTAGTTCCAGCAGGCAGAGTGCGAGATATGCGGTAAAAGCTTTCTCAAGAGAACCCTCAAGAAGCACATTGCAGCTTAGCATACTGTCAACCTTGAGTTAGAAGACTAGAAGCTCGAGCAAGCATTCGTTCAAGAGCGCTACCAAGATCTAGATGTGCAGCCAATATAGGAGGCTCCGACACCAAGAGACAAGAAAGCTCATAAAGTGAAGTCCCCTAAGATTGTGCAATTGATTCAAGAGGTTGATAAGAGAGATGTATTCAACTTCCCAGAGAAGGCATGGGAGTTCAAGCAGCTGCAACTGAAGGTGAAGCCTCACTGGAAGATCCTTAGCACTCTCAAACCATTGCAAGATGTTCCCATTCCAGCAAAGCAGGTAATCTGATCTGAATTTGACTAGTATAGGTAGCCAAGCAGCACCAACTGCTCGCAAGAGGCGAAATCCTTCAAGGGGTGTACTTCGAATGCTTGACGCTCGACGTGAAACTGTACCCAGAGCAAATTTACCAGCTGAAATCCTTGGTTTACAAGCAAGCCATGCTTTACTTATTAAATAGCAGAATCAAAGAGCAGTCCTAAAGTAAGATATCATAACCTAGTCATACCTTCGATAGAGTTTGTAAACTCCAAAGTCCTTGGCTTGCTGCAAGAGACCAAGCGCTCCATCTTCGAGTCATACCTCAACAGCTAGCTGGTAAGGAGTGTCAACAATGCTTTCACAGCATACCTTGACGAGAGCAATCCCCACTGTGCAGAGGCGCTTGAAGTCTTGAAAACGAATGAGCGAATTGACACCGATATCTTCGATTACCTTGGCTGCTCGAAGTTCAGCTTCATCCACTTAAAAACTCACATTAGCTGGAAGCCTGGAACCTTCAAGGAGAGACCCCGCAAGGGCTAGCTTCCTTACTAGCCTTCGTCAAAGCAGATTTCGAATGCAAAGAACTTGTTTGAGCAAGGCTGGTACATGGCAATGGTGTTCCAGAGGTTGGTAAACCATTTTATGAGCTTCCCTTACAAGTCAACATCATTACAGCATCAGTGCCTCATCACGTACCTCAAGCAGTGGTTGAATGAGAACAAGTCCCTTAGAGAGCATCACGTCAAGACCAGCAAGGGCGAAGAACTGCTAGCGATCGCCAAGAGGTATGAAAACTTGATATGCCACCTGCTTCACCCAGCAACTAAAGTCCACAAAGGGACTATACAGTACCTAAGGAGTCAAGCTTCCAAGAAAGCTGCCAAGTGCAAGACTCAAACCTAGAACTTGCTTCCACCACACCTGCAGCTTAGAATGGCGAGATTGAGAAAGGCCCTCAACATGGGAACCGTGATGAAGCCTCATTGCTTCGAGAGTGCAATCGCTTACTTGATCGTGAAGGGGAACAAGGAGGAGTGGATCTATGAGCTGGAGTGATTTCGAATCAGTTCGTGAGAGTGAAATTAAAATTTTGCATGTTAAATATCTAATCTTTCATACACTATACCTCTATCAACAGCGCTCACGCCTGTTCGCTGACAACTTCTATATTGTCTAATAGCAATTTTATTTCAATTTTAATTTATTTCAAAACCCCGAAACCCCTTCGTACATGGAATCGCTGTCGAACTCTATAGTTTTGACGAACAGTCAGCTATGAGTCCCTCTCATCACAGTTTCTCATCGCAATCGATACTTAACTTTGGGTTTCTCTGCCAGCAAGAGTTCAAAGAGATCAAGCAGAGTGCGTTGAAGCCATAGTCGAAGACTGTAGTGAAGTGGACATCGGTCGTGCTGGGCACTAACTTCCCCTCCAATCCCAAACCAGTGAAGCTCAATTACACCTCAGGCACTCTCCTCAACAATGGGCAGGTGCCACCGTCGACGATGGGCATACTGGGTGGGCAAATCATAAGACTGCCCTTGGAGAACGTCGAGCGAGCAGTCTCATCGCTAGTCGATGTTGAAAGTCTGGCGACAGATGACCAGCTTTGTCAGGGCCTGGATCAGTTCCTTCGAATGCTTAGGAAGCCGTAACATTCTGTTGCCTAGAAGACTCCTGATGTATTGTCCAAAAACCTGCAGATAAAGCAGGGCGACGAGCTCTGGTAGGGACTGTAAGACTTCATGAAGGAGCAGGGTGTTGATAACGATTTCGCTTAAGTTAAACACTCAAACCCCAACCTTATGAATGGAAGCTCCAAGAATCCTTACTTGAAACGCAGGGACGCGAAGCTGGCATTGAAGAAGATTGCTGTCGTGCAGCACTACAAGGTGGAGAACATGAAACCCAAGGACATAGCGCTCGAGATGGGCGTGGAGAGGCGTTTCGTGTACAAAGCAATCGAGAAGTTTAAGTATGAGGTGGAGCACCGGGTGCTCAATCCCAAGCCAAAGCAGAAGAATGGGAGGAAGAATATGCGGAGCAACCCGCTGTTGCTGAAGGCGATCGCTGTTATCCTTGAACAAACAGGCATCTACAAGGTCACTGGCTGGCGCTTGCATCATAAACTGCTCGAGATGCAATGTTAAGTATAGGAATTCCAGGATCTAACAGTGCCAAGCGTGGCCACGCTCTTGAAGGTTTTGAAGGAAAGTTTTCACCTTCGATTCGGCAAGGCCCAGAACTCGAACGTCAAGTATAAGGGACCCAGCGTTCAACGAGAAGCGGTTATGGGTGTCAAGACTGCTCGCGCAGCTATTCTTGGAGGATGCAGTGATCATATCAGTGGACGAGTCGAACTTCAGGAGCGACTACCTGCCAACCAAGCAATGGAGCTTCAATACTGCTGCTCTTCACGAGAAATCTCGTCATAACGACTCCTCCCTAACCACTGCAGTTGGCAAGACTGAGATCCTTGTCACCAACGACGTGATCGACTATGGCGAAATGCTGGCAGGCTACCCTAACAGAGAAACATGCATGGATGAAAACATCAAGGACCGAAAGTAGGCTAAAAAAGGATAAGTAAGTATGGCACTTTTTCAAAATCAAGTTCAGATTTAAGAAAATGACCTAAAAAGCCAAGATTCACGACCCCAAGCAATTCCGGGGACCCCCAGGAAGCTTCGCTATTTTTGCTTAACTTGTTGAATATAGCGCCAAACATGGCTCAAGAGGTGCTGGTTGCGATGAGAACAGTGCAATCGCTAGTAAGCAAGACTAGACCAGCGTTAGTGAGAGAATAGGAATAGCACCTGGAAGTTTTCCACCTGATCTCCAGAGTCCAAACTAGAAATCGATCTTTGCAAAGTTAAGCAGGAAATCTTACACTTAGGAACAGCGTATCCTGGGTCCGAGTGGGGGGAGCATTGCTGCCACTCCTGTGAAAAGTCGTCGTAATCAGAGACACACTCAGCTGTCACCTATCCTGGAATCCCCGGAGGGCAGCGCTCAGCACGCATCGCTGCAGAAGCGCTTCGACGCCATCAGAATTTGCAGCTCCTCCAAGAAGGCTCGCAGCTAGCCAGAAACCCCTCTCAAATCGCGTCGGCGCTCGCGCCATTGCTTCAGAACCTGGCCAGCCTCAAGTTGCAATCCACCTAACGTAAGGGCAGCGAGGTTTCAGGCGTTGCAGGTAGTAGAAGCAGGATTCCAATCACACCTAAACGTCTTCAGCTATCGAGTAGGGGTGGGAGCAGCAGCTAAATCAGAGAGTATTCATAGTAAAGTAAGCGAATTCTACCAATTTACGCAAACATTTAGAAGATTTAGAATCAAGTTAAGCTGTTAGGCACGACAAGTAGGCAGCTATAGCGAATACTGGTAGTTGTTGCATCGAATCGCAATTGTAGTACACTCCCATCGCAACGGTGGCGCGAACAAGCCAACCAACGCCTAGGCAAATATGGGGTCTTGGCAAGGAATCTCTCAATCGCGAAGGAGGCGACCAAGCGGCAGCAGTTCTCCATGAGTTTCGTGGCGGCCATCACCAAGGACACGTTGATCTCGAGTCAGGTCATCGAGGGCGCGTTCGACGCCATGCTGTTCGAGAACTTCCTCTATCACACCCTGCGCCAGCTGCGAACTGACAAGGACCTCGCGTCGAAGAGGATCGTGCTGCTCATGGACAACGCAGTCATTCACAAGTATTCGGAGGTGCTGGCTACAGCCAGGAAGTTCAAGGTGACAGTGCTATTCAACGCCGAGTACTCGCCCTGGCTCAACCCGATCGAGCAGTTGTTCTCGTACATCAAGAGGCACCTTCGATAGGAGCAAGCTGACAGCAAGTAAGTATAGTAAGCTTAACCCAATGTAGGATCCACCTCGTAAAGCGGCTCTCCGAGATTCTGAAAGCCATGACCAAGACTGACGTGAACAAGCTCTGGGCCTTCAGCGTGAAGCAGTGGTGCAGCACCATCAAGCATGGCTTCGTTTGATGCAAATGTTGGCAACAATCGACAACCTACCAAGAGTGGCTAAGGACACCAAGAATCGCGACGACGAGCGTGTAATTGATTAGATTAACTTTTAAAACGAACGATTACATATTACACTTTTAAGTTTAAGTTTAAATCATTCAAACCTTCCAAACCATCACAACCTCCCTCGCTTGCGCGCATTCGAGACACCAACTTCGTAGCTATAGCGTCATGGTGCAATTCAGAGCCTGTTTATAGCAGATTTGAGTAAAGTAAGGAGGAAACATGCTCGATTGAATAGTTAGCAACTACAACACTCACTCCTACATGCTTACTATAACGGCACGATTCGTATCCACGCTCTAATTCGCAAATCTCCACAGTATTTGGACCAACATCAGCAACCAACTCATACATTCATCAACATTAGTGTGTTGCTGTAACTTTAAGTGTAATCTGCATGTATATTCACGATTTAAAGCATAAATACACTCTAGATTAGTAATATGTACCATTAAAGGCTAATTTGCTGTATTTGCTCAAGTTCCTTATAACAGCTGGTTCACACTCCTGAAATTGGTTATAATTAAATATTTATTTATTTATCAAAATTCCTATCTTTTTCTATTTTATCAATAATAATATTATAGATAATTTTGTGAATAATATATTATATATAGTATTATCTAAGATTCTATTCAAAGTGAAGGTAACTTTAAACTGTTTATATGCTGCCACTAGACTTTATTTCAGTTTAAAGATCATACTCAAATAAGACAATAAGAGCTGTACTTATGTTAAAAGCTGTATGCTGGTAAACATTTTCGCATTAGTTTAACTTTAATTTTTTAATTAAATATAGAAATTGAATGAATTTAAGCAGATGATTAACACATACTAATTTGCATTTAATAAATTTTAAATTGACAAATTATAATAATTATGTTTATTGGAATGAATGCATTTAACACTCGAATTAAATCTTTAATAACATGCCATTGGCTATTTAAGATCATCTATTTTAGTGTGGAGACCTTCTTCTGGCATATATTTTACCAAGGTATTTTTCAATTATAGATAATTTAAGGCTTGTTTATAAATTATAAATCACTAATAATTTGAATCTCATTTATTTATTATAGATTTAATTAGAAAATAAACTTTACATCAAAACAATAACTTCAAAAATTATATTACATATATAAAATAAACTTTAACTCTTAAAAAAATAGCTATATTTAAATAATATTTATAAAGTTATAACTCTTGAAATCTGCTTTAGATTTATAAAATACCACATTAACAGCATACACTACTGGCACCATATCTGAGGCAGTCCTTTTTTTCGATGTAAATCATCTCTTTATTTAATATGTAACACTTTTTATTCTTTACTATCTCTTCACTTGAATAACTTGCAATTCTCCACATTCTTTTATTTAATTTTTATTTGTAAATTTTTGTGCCATTCTAGTCATAAAATAGATGTATGCGGCATTTCTCTAAATTTTCAATGATTAGTTTTAAGAGAAACATTAAGCCTAAATAGATGAGATTAATATCGTATTTTGTAAGGTCATTTTAGTGAGATAATCATAAAGACGAGAGTTCATTCTTAAGTATTTTGCCATCTAATAGAACTGTGTCTGGTCTTTTATTCAACTAAGATTCAAGCATTTAAGTAAAATTATAAAACTTAAATGTAATTCTAGTTTTAAATAGTGGAGTATAAACAAAATGCATAAATATATTATATGCATTAAATTAACAAATATTCTTTTACAAATATTAGTAATTTTGTTTGTTGCACTTACTTAAGCCACTTGATATCAATTGATCTTCTCCTTTTTATTTTCATCATCTGCCACTCCTATTTCATTATAAGCATCAATAGAAAATACTTGATTACAATATTTAAATATGCAAATATAAATATTACTTCAAGCAAAGCTCTAATTAATTGTTTATTAAGCTTGTGAAAGGGCATTCGAAACTTAATGCAACAAGTGGATTCCAAAATAAGTTTTAGTAAGTAGTTTTAAATGCTACTGACTTGATCTTTTTGCAAGTTATACTCCCGTGAAAATTGAAGTACAAGTTGTATTAGTGATGCTCATTTATTTGTAATTTAACACCTCATGATTAATAGTGCCTGATAGCAAGGACTAGATGCAACTAGCTACCTTTAAATCTATGATAACTCTTTTTTTTCTAAATTACAAATTAGTTATTTTAATAATTGTATACTACACGAAATTTATTGCAAAAAATGTCAATTGCTTATAATAATATGAGGCGTTTAAATGGTAAACTAAATTTAAATGAGTGTTGTTGGCTCAATTAAACTCTTGTATAATAATTATTTTTTTATAATAGTGTTTGTATGGTGCATCAATAAGACTATCACATTCTCTGATTCAACAAGCTATCAAATATTCCTGCATTTTGAGGTTCACACTCGAAGTATTCTTGTTTTTTATTCACAATATTATCAACATTAACTTTATTGCAGAAAAAATTAACCTTCTGCTTGGTACGAATGTCATTTAATGTGAACATGAGGTAAATCATTTTTTGCATTATTGTTGGGGTATAATCTGCAAACACTCATTTGTAGTTTTTTATTGTAATTATAGAATTGGTTCTTATCTGTTGCAATGGATATTGAAGGGTTTATTAATATAAAAATGAGTCTAAGGATTTATACAAAAATCCTTATGTTTGAAGTTAAACTCTTTTCAAATATATATATATTTATATTTATATAAACTATCATTAATTCATGATTGGAAAATGAACAAAGTATTATATTGAGCATCTGTATCAGGTACGCTTTATTTTAAATAATCCTACTTTTAATTTCATCTTCTTTCTTGATTCATCTTTGATACGTTATAGATCTTAAATTAAATGATAGTTATCATAAAATGTTAAAGTGTGTTTATGAAACTACAATTATAAATAATATGTTTAAAATGGTATCATTTTGGAACTAAAAACCTATATTATTCTAGCTTCTTTTATTTATTTAAACTTAATCACCTTTTAATTCAAGACTCCCATTACTTAAAATCTTGCTAAATAATAGATTTCTAATGATATGCACCAATAACAATAAAATTATAAGCTTTTGCTAAGATTGTGAGAATTTATATTACTATAAAGTAGATAGTAGTAGTAGTAGTCGTAGTATTTGTAAATTAAAAATAACTAATAATGCACAGGTGATTATAGTTTGTGAGATCTAAATATTATTACTAATAAAAGCCTGTTTAAACTGTTGACCGCTAATTCATTCAATGCTTATCTCCATGTCCTTCTTTCTATATTTGCTTTTCTATCACATCTTGCTTGATGGTCTTGCTAGGCTTCTTGTGAACAGTCTATTTGTTGTAATTTTCTTTCCTCTCTGTATCTTTAACAGCCATCTGTTAGTCATCTCTGTTCTGTTGTTGTTCAGATATATCGCTGGATTAGTACATTCCTGTTCCGTTAAATGTCCATCAAATTCAACGCCAGCGTTCTCTTGGCGTTCATATTTTTGCTCTAACTTTGTTTGCCAGTCATTCCTTTGGAATATTCCTTCTCAGTTGTCTATATACTAGTTAAAG
>ARYC01018354.1:0-24071 GCA_000711775.1 Oxytricha trifallax
ACGAAATCACATAAGTCATACTCATTTTTCCGTTAGAGATAGTACTAGTAGTTTTAGTTCTAGCCGATATTATTATAATAACCACCCCTCTAAATCCGCGGTTCCGACCACTTCTTCTTAGTCAAATGGTATTAGTAATGTTGCTAACCATCTTCCTGATTTTTAGAAATAGGTTTGGTAGTGATCTGAGAGGTCGAGTTGAACTCCAAGGTGCATCCGAGGGAAATGAGGAGGGGTCATTGGGTCTTGAGGCCAGATCAGAAATTTGTGTGGCCGACCTACCGATCTGAAAGTTCGAGTGTTGGGTTTTCACTTGCTCAAGATAACTTCTCCAAAACCTCTATACCCGCTGTATGATTGATGCTTTTGATTCCAGGCATTCGAATATGCTTGTTAACGTAGCATATGCTTGGTTGGCATGATAGTGGCATGATAGGAGGTGCTAGGGTAGGTGGATTGATGAAAAGAGTGATTTATAATAGGTATATATAGTTAAATTTATAATTTTAAATTCAATCAACTTAAACTAAACTAATTATGCTTCTATAAGAGTGAAGCGCTCAATCATTCGCCACCTCACTATGGGATCCATGAATGCTTCCACACCTGCAACGCCACTGCCAGTCATGCCTCCTATATAAGCAGGTAAAGTACAACAAAAACCAATACAGACCTCTACCATACCTAAGGAGTTCCCTTAGCTAAATTTCGATACTTCTCATTGCTGTTGACAGGACTTACTATAGGTACTCTTGAGAGCGCTTGGTGCAAAGATAGTAATGCTAGTCTATACTCTAAAGCTATAATTTTAAGTTGAATTGTGAGATGATTCCATACCTCCAAAGCAAGCAGAAGGGACAAGCGCAGAGGGCGGTATCGCAAAAGTAAGAGTACATCTTCTCATTTCCAATACTAGGTATACCAATGCTGCCAGTTAGTTCCAGTAGGTAGAGTGCGAGATATGTGGTAGATGCTTTCTCAAGAAAAACCTCAAGAGGCACATTGCAGCTTAGCATACTGTCAACCTTGAGTTAGAAGACTATAAGCTCGAGCAAGCATTCGTTCAAGAGCGCTACCAAGATCTAGATGTGCAGCCAATATAGGAGTCTCCGACACCAAGGGACAAGAAAGCTCATAAAGTGAAGTCCCCTAAGATTGTGCAATCGATTCAAGAGGTTGATAAGAGAGATGTATTCAACTTCCCAGAGCAGGCATGGGAGTTCAAGCAGCTGCAACTGAAGGTGAAGCCTCACTGGAAGATCCTTAGCACTCTCAAACCATTGCAAGATGTCCCCATTCCAGCAAAGCAGGTAATTTGATCTGAATTTGACTAGTATAGGTAGCCAAGCAGCACCAACTGCTCGCAAGAGGCGAGATCCTTCAAGGGGTGTACTTCGAATGCTTGACGCTCGACGTGAAACTGTACCCAGAGCAGATTTACCAGCTGAAATCCTTGGTTTACAAGCAAGCCATGGTTTACTTATTAAATAGCAGAATCAAAGAGCAGTCCTAAAGTAAGATATCACAACCTAGTCATACCTTCGATAGAGTTTGTAAACTCCAAAGTCCTTGGCTTGCTTCAAGAGACCAAGCGCTCCATCTTCGAGTCATACCTCAACAGCTAGCTGGTAAGGAGTGTCAACAATGCTTTCACAGCATACCTTGACGAGAGCAATCCCCACTGTGCAGATGCGCTTGAAGTCTTGAAAACGAATGAGCGAATTGACACCGATATCTTCGATTACCTTGGCTGCTCGAAGTTCCGCTTTATCCACTTCAAAACTCACATTAGCTGGAAGCCTGGAACCTTCAAGGAGAGACCCCGCAAGGGCTAGCTTCCTTACTAGCCTTCGTCAAAGCAGATTTCGAATGCAAAGAACTTGTATGAGCAAGGCTGGTACATGGCAATGGTGTTCCAGAGGTTGGTAAACCATTTTATGAGCTTCCCTTACAAGTCAACATCATTACAGCATCAGTGCCTCATCACGTACCTCAAGCAGTGGTTGAATGAGAACAAGTCCCTTAGAGCGCATCACGTCAAGACCAGCAAGGGCGAAGAACTGCTAGCAATCGCCAAGAGGTATGAAAACTTGATATGCCACCTGCTTCACCCAGCAACTAAAGTCCACAAAGGGACTATACAATACCTAAGGAGTCAAGTTTCCAAGAAAGCTGCCAAGTGCAAGACTCAGACCTAGAACTTGCTTCCACCACACCTGCAGCTTAGAATGGCGAGATTGAGGAAGGCCCTCAACATGGGAACCGTGATGAAGCCTCATTGCTTCGAGAGTGCAATCGCTTGCTTGATCGTGAAGGGGAACAAGGAGGAGTGGATCTATGAGCTGGAGTGATTTCGAATCAGTTCGTGAGGGTGAAATTAAAATTTTGCATGTTAAATATCTAATCTTTCATACACTATACCTCTATCAACAGCGCTCACGCCTGTTCGCTGATTACTTCTATATTGTCTAATAGCAATTTTATTTCAATTTTAATTTATTTCAAAACCCCGAAACCCCTTCGTACATGGAATCGCTGTCGAACTCTATAGGTTTTGACCAAGAGTCAGCTAAGAGTCCCTCTCATCACAGTTTCTCATCGCAATCGATACTTAACCTTTGGGTTTCTCTGCCAGCAAGAGTTCGAAGAGATCAAGCAGAGTGCGTTGAAGCCATAGTCGAAGACTGTAGTGAAGTGGACATCGGTCGTACTGGGCACTAACTTCCCCTCTAATCCCAAACCAGTGAAGCTCTCTTACACCTCGGGCACTCTCCTCAACAATGGGCAGGTGCCACCGTCGACGATGGGCATACTGGGTGGGCAAATCATACGATTGCCCTTGGAACGTCGAGCGAGCAGTCTCATCGCTAGTCGATGTTGAAAGTCTGGCTACAGATGACCAGCTTTGTCAGGGCATGGATCAGTTCCTTCGAATGCTTAGGAAGCCTTAACATTCTGTTGCCTAGAAGACCCCTAATGTATTGTCCAAAAACCTGCAGATAAAGCAGGGCGACGAGCTCTGGTAAGCACTGTAAGACTTCATGAAGGAGCAGGGTATTGATAACGATTTCGCTTAAGTTGAACACTCAAGCAATAAACTTAGGAATGGAAGCTCCAAGAATCCTTACCTGAAACGCAGGGACGCGAAGCTGGCGCTGAAAAAGATTGCTGTTGTATAGCACTACAAGGTGGAGGGCATGAAGCCCAAAGACATAGCACTCGAGATGGGCGTCGATAGGCGATTCGTGTACAAAGCAATCGAGAAGTTCAAGTATGAGGTGAAGCACCGGGTGCTCAATCCCAAACCAAAGATGAAGAATGGGAGGAAGAATACGCGGAGCGACCCGCTGTTGCTGAAGGCAATCGCTGTTATTCTTGAACAAACAGGCATCTACAAGGTCACTGGCTGGCGCTTGCATCATAAACTGCTCGAGATGCAAGGTTCAGTAGCAGAATTCAAGGATCTAATGGTGCCGAGCGTGGCTACGCTCTTGAAGGTTCTGAAGGAAAGTTTTCACCTTCGATTCGGCAAGGCCCAGAACTCAAACGTTAAGTATAGGGACCCAGCGTTCAACGAGAAGCGGTTATGGGTGTCAAGACTGCTCGCGCAGCTATTCTTGGAGGATGCAGTGATCATATCAGTGGACGAGTCGAACTTCAGGAGCGACTACCTGCCAACCAAGCAATGGAGCTTCAATACTGCTGCTCTTCACGAGAAATCTCGTCATAACGACTCCTCCCTAACCACTGCAGTTGGCAAGACTGAGATCCTTGTCACCAACGACGTGATCGACTATGGCGAAATGCTGGCAGGCTACCCTAACAGAGAAACATGCATGGATGAAAACATCAAGGACCGAAAGTAGGCTAAAAAAGGATAAGTAAGTATGGCACTTTTTCAAAATCAAGTTCAGATTTAAGAAGAAAATGACCTAAAAAAGCCAAGATTCACGACCCCAAGCAATTCCGGGGACCCCCAGGAAGCTTCGCTATTTTTGCTTAACTTGTTGAATATAGCGCCAAACATGGCTCAAGAGGTGCTGGTTGCGATGAGAACAGTGCAATCGCTAGTAAGCAAGACTAGACCAGCGTTAGTGAGAGAATAGGAATAGCACCTGGAAGTTTTCCACCTGATCTTTATAGTCTAAACTCGAAATCGATCTTTGCAAAGTTAAGCAGGAAATCTTACACTTAGGAACAGCTTATCTCTGGTCCGAGAGGGGAGAGCATTGCTGCCACTCCTGTAAAAAGTCGTCGTAATCAGAGATACACTCAGCTGTCACCTATCCTGGAAGCCCCGGAGGGCAGTGCTCAGCACGCATCGCTGCAGAAGCGCTTCGACGCCATCAGAATTTGCAGCTCCTCCAAGAAGGCTCGCAGCTAGCCAGAAACCCCTCTCAAATCGTCGTCGGCGCTCGCGCCATTGCTTCAGAACCTGGCCAGCCTCAAGTTGCAATCCACCTAACGTAAGGGCAGCGAGGTTTCAGGCGTTGCAGGTAGTAGACAGGATTCCAATCACACCTAAACGTCTTCAGCTATCGAGTAGGGGTGGGAGCAGCAGCTAAATCAGAGAGTATTCATAGTAAAGTAAGCAAATTCTACCTATTTACGCAAACATTTAGAAGATTTAGAATCAAGTTAAGCTGTTAGGCACGACAAGTAGGCAGCTATAGCGAATACTGGTAGTTGTTGCATCGAATCGCAATTGTAGTACACTCCCATCGCAACGGTGCGCGAACAAGCCAACCAACGCCTAGGCAAGTATGGGGTCTTGGCAAGGAATCTCTCAATCGCGAAGGAGTCGACCAAGCGGCAGCAGTTCTCCATGAGTTTCGTGGCGGTCATCACCAAGGACAGGTTGATCTCGAGTCAGGTCATCGAGGGCGCGTTCGACGCCATGCTGTTCGAGAACTTCCTCTATCACACCCTGCGCCAGCTGCGCACTGACAAGGACCTCGCGTCGAAGAGGATCGTGCTGCTCATGGACAACGCAGTCATTCACAAGTATTCGGAGGTGCTGGCTACAGCCAGGAAGTTCAAGGTGACAGTGCTATTTCAACGCCGAGTACTCGCCCTGGCTCAACCCGATCGAGCAGTTGTTCTCGTACATCAAGAGGCACCTTCGATAGGAGCAAGCTGACAGCAAGTAAGTATAGTAAGCTTAACCCAATGTAGGATCCACCTCGTAAAGCGGCTCTCCGAGATTTCTGAAAGCCATGACCAAGACCGACGTGAACAAGCTCTGGGCCTTCAGCGTGAAGCAGTGGTGCAGCACCATCAAGCACGGCTTCGTTTGAGGCAAATTTTGGCAACAATCGACAACCTACCAAGAGTGGCTAAGACAGCAAGAATCGCGACGACGAGCGTGTAAATGATTAGATTAGCTTTAAAAACGAACTATTACATATTACACTTTTAAGTTTAATTTTAAATCAATCAAACCTTCCAAACCCCATCACAACCTCCCTCGCTTGCGCGCATTCGAGACACCAACTTCGTAGCTATAGCGTCATGGTGCAATTCAGAGCTTGTTTATAGCAGATTTGAGTAAAGTAAGGAGGAAACATGCTCGATTGAATAGTAAGCAACTACAACACTCACTCCTACATGCTTACTATAACGGCACGATTCGTATCCACGCTCTAATTCGCAAATCTCCACAGTATTTGGACCAACATCAGCAACCAACTCATACATTCATCAACATTAGTGTGTTGCTGTAACTTTAAGTGTAATCTGCATGTATATTCACGATTTAAAGCATAAATACACTCTAGATTAGTAATATGTACCATTAAAGGCTAATTTGCTGTATTTGCTCAAGTTCCTTATAACAGCTGTCACACTCCTGAAATTGGTTATAATTAAATATTTATTTATTTATCAAAATTCCTATCTTTTTCTATTTTATCAATAATAATATTATAGATAATTTTGTGAATAATATATTATATATAGTATTATCTAAGATTCTATTCAAAGTGAAGGTAACTTTAAACTGTTTATATGCTGCCACTAGACTTTATTTCAGTTTAAAGATCATACTCAAATAAGACAATAAGAGCTGTACTTATGTTAAAAGCTGTATGCTGGTAAACATTTTCGCATTAGTTTAACTTTAATTTTTTAATTAAATATAGAAATTGAATGAATTTAAGCAGATGATTAACACATACTAATTTGCATTTAATAAATTTTAAATTGACAAATTATAATAATTATGTTTATTGGAATGAATGCATTTAACACTCGAATTAAATCTTTAATAACATGCCATTGGCTATTTAAGATCATCTATTTTAGTGTGGAGACCTTCTTCTGGCATATATTTTACCAAGGTATTTTTCAATTATAGATAATTTAAGGCTTGTTTATAAATTATAAATCACTAATAATTTGAATCTCATTTATTTATTATAGATTTAATTAGAAAATAAACTTTACATCAAAACAATAACTTCAAAAATTATATTACATATATAAAATAAACTTTAACTCTTAAAAAAATAGCTATATTTAAATAATATTTATAAAGTTATAACTCTTGAAATCTGCTTTAGATTTATAAAATACCACATTAACAGCATACACTACTGGCACCATATCTGAGGCAGTCCTTTTTTTCGATGTAAATCATCTCTTTATTTAATATGTAACACTTTTTATTCTTTACTATCTCTTCACTTGAATAACTTGCAATTCTCCACATTCTTTTATTTAATTTTTATTTGTAAATTTTTGTGCCATTCTAGTCATAAAATAGATGTATGCGGCATTTCTCTAAATTTTCAATGATTAGTTTTAAGAGAAACATTAAGCCTAAATAGATGAGATTAATATCGTATTTTGTAAGGTCATTTTAGTGAGATAATCATAAAGACGAGAGTTCATTCTTAAGTATTTTGCCATCTAATAGAACTGTGTCTGGTCTTTTATTCAACTAAGATTCAAGCATTTAAGTAAAATTATAAAACTTAAATGTAATTCTAGTTTTAAATAGTGGAGTATAAACAAAATGCATAAATATATTATATGCATTAAATTAACAAATATTCTTTT
This sequence comes from Oxytricha trifallax, assembly GCA_000711775.1. Lineage (NCBI taxonomy): Eukaryota > Ciliophora > Spirotrichea > Sporadotrichida > Oxytrichidae > Oxytricha > Oxytricha trifallax. The sequence goes on from ARYC01018354.1 coordinate 7,060, forward strand.
ACAAATATTAGTAATTTTGTTTGTTGCACTTACTTAAGCCACTTGATATCAATTGATCTTCTCCTTTTTATTTTCATCATCTGCCACTCCTATTTCATTATAAGCATCAATAGAAAATACTTGATTACAATATTTAAATATGCAAATATAAATATTACTTCAAGCAAAGCTCTAATTAATTGTTTATTAAGCTTGTGAAAGGGCATTCGAAACTTAATGCAACAAGTGGATTCCAAAATAAGTTTTAGTAAGTAGTTTTAAATGCTACTGACTTGATCTTTTTGCAAGTTATACTCCCGTGAAAATTGAAGTACAAGTTGTATTAGTGATGCTCATTTATTTGTAATTTAACACCTCATGATTAATAGTGCCTGATAGCAAGGACTAGATGCAACTAGCTACCTTTAAATCTATGATAACTCTTTTTTTTCTAAATTACAAATTAGTTATTTTAATAATTGTATACTACACGAAATTTATTGCAAAAAATGTCAATTGCTTATAATAATATGAGGCGTTTAAATGGTAAACTAAATTTAAATGAGGTTGTTGGCTCAATTAAACTCTTGTATAATAATTATTTTTTTATAATAGTGTTTGTATGGTGCATCAATAAGACTATCACATTCTCTGATTCAACAAGCTATCAAATATTCCTGCATTTTGAGGTTCACACTCGAAGTATTCTTGTTTTTTATTCACAATATTATCAACATTAACTTTATTGCAGAAAAAATTAACCTTCTGCTTGGTACGAATGTCATTTAATGTGAACATGAGGTAAATCATTTTTTGCATTATTGTTGGGGTATAATCTGCAAACACTCATTTGTAGTTTTTTATTGTAATTATAGAATTGGTTCTTATCTGTTGCAATGGATATTGAAGGGTTTATTAATATAAAAATGAGTCTAAGGATTTATACAAAAATCCTTATGTTTGAAGTTAAACTCTTTTCAAATATATATATATTTATATTTATATAAACTATCATTAATTCATGATTGGAAAATGAACAAAGTATTATATTGAGCATCTGTATCAGGTACGCTTTATTTTAAATAATCCTACTTTTAATTTCATCTTCTTTCTTGATTCATCTTTGATACGTTATAGATCTTAAATTAAATGATAGTTATCATAAAATGTTAAAGTGTGTTTATGAAACTACAATTATAAATAATATGTTTAAAATGGTATCATTTTGGAACTAAAAACCTATATTATTCTAGCTTCTTTTATTTATTTAAACTTAATCACCTTTTAATTCAAGACTCCCATTACTTAAAATCTTGCTAAATAATAGATTTCTAATGATATGCACCAATAACAATAAAATTATAAGCTTTTGCTAAGATTGTGAGAATTTATATTACTATAAAGTAGATAGTAGTAGTAGTAGTCGTAGTATTTGTAAATTAAAAATAACTAATAATGCACAGGTGATTATAGTTTGTGAGATCTAAATATTATTACTAATAAAAGCCTGTTTAAACTGTTGACCGCTAATTCATTCAATGCTTATCTCCATGTCCTTCTTTCTATATTTGCTTTTCTATCACATCTTGCTTGATGGTCTTGCTAGGCTTCTTGTGAACAGTCTATTTGTTGTAATTTTCTTTCCTCTCTGTATCTTTAACAGCCATCTGTTAGTCATCTCTGTTCTGTTGTTGTTCAGATATATCGCTGGATTAGTACATTCCTGTTCCGTTAAATGTCCATCAAATTCAACGCCAGCGTTCTCTTGGCGTTCATATTTTTGCTCTAACTTTGTTTGCCAGTCATTCCTTTGGAATATTCCTTCTCAGTTGTCTATATACTAGTTAAAGCTCATTTGATACTCTCCACTTTCCTGCCCTGCCTGAATCCATATCATTGCGTTGCTCTTTCAACATTAGATAGTATCGTTGCATATTCAACCAGTGCTTCGAGAAAATTTAGGTTATTGGCTCTCCCTCAATCTCAAAAGCTATATGGTTAACGATTAGGACTACCAACAATCCACAATCTTCTGGTCTTTCACTTGATAAATTTCCAGTTTGCTTGCCACTTTTTCTATTTTGTACTCACCACCTATTGTTTCCTAGGTGACATAATTTATCCATTTGAGTTGTTTTGTAGAATTTTCATGCTCCCGATTTAAGTCCTAATATCATAGACCTCTATTTACTTTGACCCCTTCTCTATTTTGGTCACTATCCAATTCTAATAGTTCTTCACACTGCTTTAACAGCATATCGGGATGATGACATTTGTGATATCGTCCATAATTCTAAAATATCTGCTGTTGTCAAGTTTCCAATTCTTTTATCCATGGTACCTCTTCATCTAGGGATTTCCTTTGTCATTCACGGCCAAGGTGGAAGAATCAAGTATTTATCTTTCTAGTGTGTAAATTGCACTTCTTCAATCTAACTCATAGCTATTTCTATAGTTTCTTCGTTTATGTGTCTGCAAGAAATCATATCAAAATGTTGCCATTCCTCGTTAATCTATCTTTAGTAAATCTTTTTATTTCACTGACTGCAGGTCACTTTCTCTCACTCCTGTCCTTAAGCCATCTTCCTTATCCTCGAATCAGAAAATTTTCAAAAATTTTCCGAATTATAAATGAATAATCAAGAATGAAAAATTATTATAATTATTAATTTTAAATACATTTAGTTTAGGAGCTAAGTCTAAGACTTTTAATTTTGAGTGAGCTCGCATTTTATAAAAAACTGATTTTTATAATAAACTTATTTTCATTTTTGTCACGGGCTCATAATATTTTTGAATTTTAATTATTAATTCAATAAATACAACTCTTTTTAAGAATTGCATTTGTGATTGGTATATTTTGAATTACTTATATCTATTAATTGATTTATTAAAATTTAAAATAGTTTTGATTAAAAAAATTAGTAAATATATTGCTTATTAAAATATTCACACACACTATACTTACACTCAGAAATGTATCTAATTAAAAATAAAACACAAGAATTATAAATCTCAATTTTTGATTATTTACTCATTCGCTAGCGAATCTTCTCACTAGGGATTTCTGACTTGGTTCTGGTGCTAGGACAGCAAACGAAGGTGACTATTCTTGTAATTTGAGATTACCATCCTTTCTTGGCGTAAATGATTTTGCCAAATCCCTAGCATGTTACTTCCGATAGTCAATGAGGTTTTTTAATCTCAATTAGTCAGCTTGAATGCAGTCAAAACCGTCTTCATGTTTGTCAAATTGAGTTCGCTGTCTCTGAGCTTGGTTGATCTTCTTGCTGTGGTCAGAGTTTCAAATCTTGAGTTTACTCTTGAACCCCATCTGTTTGTTCGAGGGAACCGCGAATGTGTTCTCTTCTCTAATATTGTAGGAATACATTCGAAATTAGGAAATTAATTTAAATTAAATTGATTATTAATAAAAATCTTGGCAGTTAAAGCTTTCCAATTTAAACGATCTTGGGCTTGTTCGATAGAGAATTCAAATTAGCTGGACTTTATTATTGGCGGTACTATTTTATCGAATCCCTGGAGCGAGATAACTACACTATAATTTCAATGAATAATTTAATAGATTTAGAAGCATTTAATTATAGTGCAGTTATCTCGCTCCAGGGATGCGATAAAATAGTACCGCCAATAATAAAGTCTAGCTAATTTTGAATTCTCTATCGAACAAGCCCAAGATCGTTTAAATTGAATAACTTTAACTGCCAAGATTTTTATTAATAATTAAATTAAATTAATTTCCTAATTTCGAATGTATTCCTACAATACGCAGCGCTTCTTGGTCTCTACGCCTGTCTCTATGTCAATGACGAATCTCTTGGACTGTCTCTCAGAACTGTCTCTTTTCCAATCTTTTGCTCTTCTTGTTATTTTCTCTCACATACTCTGAACTTCTTTCTGTTCTTCTATCCATAATTTTGTTTGCTAAATTTTTACTCCTCCATTTAGTTTAAAGTATAATTTCAATTAATTTTATTATTTATATTTTTTATTTCTTAATTTTTAATTATTTTGTCATAGTTCTCAGATCTCACAAATTTTTCTCCCTATTTTAGTATTTCGTTTGGATATTCACTTTGCTGAATTGTTTTGTATTTTATCATCATCGTATATTAACACTATTTTTATTTTACAAATACTGTCTTAAACATTCTTTTCACTGGTTGATAAAATCCATGACCCTCTAGTCGTTTAATCCTTTGGTCTAGACAAACCATATATGAAATAATTTCAATTTGTAGTTTGCTGTACATGTCAATTAGTCTGTTTCCCTAATTTATTTCGAGAACCTTGTGGAGTCTCCAGCAAAATTTATCAAATTACAATTCTTGAGATGATTGCTGTCCACAAATACTCTATGAATGTTGCAATAGTGGCTCATAATATAGTTCACTATAGTGGTTCTTCCCTAACTTAGGGCTACTATTGTGTCCATCACATTTTTTGTCAAAATAGTTTCTTTCTTTTTCAGAGTACCTCCCCTTGCTATTTTATAATTTCGGGGACTTTCGTTTTCACAAATCTGTCCAAATCGCTTTTATACAGCTTATTGTTCATCTTAACATACTGTTAAACGATATCGCTGGTGTTGGTGTCTTTTATCTAGATTACATTTCTTTGTAGTTTGTGTGAAATGTCCCTCGATCTTCAAAACTTAATTCTTTTTGAGTTGAATTTCCATTCATTAAATTTCTTTTATTTTTACGAATTGAGTTGCTACTAACGGAATATAATCGTAAATGATTAATGATCTTATTTACGCCATTATTTTCGTGTTACAAATCTTTGGGTTGTTCGACTTCGTTAGCCTTTTGTAAAATTCTGTGTTCTGCCTAATTTATTTCCAACTATTTTTTAGTAATTGTAACGTATTGAATCATATATTGAGTCCAAGGTATTTTACCTCACTCATTTTCTGAATGCTATCAATTTGACTTGACTTTTCAAACTTCTTAGCATCACTTAGAAATTCTATCATCTTCTTGTTTAGCTTTAATTGTCTATTCAATGTTCTTCAAGCTATCAAGCACTCTCTTGAATTATTCGACGTCATTAATGTTTATTAATATATCATCAGCAAATTCTATCAACTTTCCTTATTTATAAGTGAAAATAGTTCTAGTTGTGAATAGATAGCATCTTGTAAATATATGCTAAATAACATTGGTAATAATCTGCTTCCATAAGCTACTCCCTGTTCGGTTCGTATCCCTTCTCCTTTATATTTAATCTTGTTTCCTTTGTATAAGTTCTTCTATTAGCTTGAATATTATGGTGTCCTTCTCTAATTTTATTATCATTCTTAAAATATCTTTCATATTGTCTTTCCAGACAGAATCATAAGCCTTTTGGAGATCTACTAACAGATTTGCTTCTCTCTAATTACCCTTCCTCCTTGACGATTTGATGTGCTCCAAAATTCTCATAAAGTTAATATGAGTTCTTTTACTCTCCTTGAATAAATTCTAATAATTTCCTGTTTAAAAAAGATAACTTTCCTGTCTTAAATCTTATTGATTATCACTTTTTCTATGATTTTAATTAAATGAAAGTTTACCAATATCAGCCTAGTGTTTCCTATTTCTGGGTACAAGTGACTCTGTCCTTTACTAAAAAGGGCAAGTCTGCATTCTTTAATGTATTCCGAAACCTTGGCATAGTTCAACCTTTGAGTAATTTTGTACTTACAGTCTCCAGAATTCTTTCTGATTTTAGTAATAACTTCCCATCAAATCCATCTGGTCCAATTGATTTATAAAAGCCTCATTCTTTAGTACTTTTTTGGCTACGTTTTCGACAATGCAAAACTCCGCAGTTTCTTGTTCATCTCCCACTACAAGTCTTGTCGTTTCTCTGATCCCTCTTTCCTGATCCTGCAGTCTTTGAATAAATAATTGTAAAGTTCCAGGACTTTTTTCTTGGATAGCTCTCCCATTTCTTTTCTCTCTTCATTAATAGTCAATCCTTTGATTCATGACATTTAAAATGAAAACTTAATTTGTTTGTTGTTGGCATCTCTACTAGGGAGGTATGGTGAATAAAACTTAAATTAAAAACTATGATAATTTAAATTAATTATGTAATTTTATATAAAACTTCATTTAACATCCTCCATCTTCATCATTTATATATTAACTAGAAAACTTCAAGATTTTTTAGAATTATTTAGGTATATCTAATGGTTTTAGTTAGATTAAAACAGTATAGTTTATAATAAATAAAGAAAACTTACTAAATTTTGATGAATATTTTAGATTTATGATCCTAGTCAAAATCTTTATAGTACTTCATGATGCCTTTATCATCAATAATACTGATCAGAAATTAATTTATGTTAATATAATAAGAATCTATGTATTTAATATAAACATCGTTAATTGTTAAAAGTTAAATCAAAATTAATAAGAATACTTATAAATCTAATCAGAAAACTTAATTGCAAATATCTCCAGCATGACCAACACTCATTTAATGTAAGTTTCATTTTTTTGTATTTTTTATTATATTTTTTATGTAGTAGGTACTTCCGTAGTACTATGTACCATCGGCTTGGTACTTCAGTAGGTGGAGGGTATAGGTGGCAGAGGTAGAATTATACATGCAGATGGAGACGTGTATGAATGAGATTCTTTTTTTAATTCAGATATTTAGTATTTTTCAATATTTAGAATTATTAACTATTCTCATTGTTGCTATTACTATTGTTATTAATTTTAATTTAACTTTTAACAATTAACTATTTTCATATTAAATACATAGAATGCTTTCTTTTTGATAATGAAAACTTAATAAGATAGGCATTATAGCAACGCTCAAGATAGAAAAAAGCATAGGCATTTTAAAAAATAATCTTAACCTTCAACTATTTTTATATAATAGAGAAATTAGTGTCTGAGCCCAGGAGTCAGTCTGGTTCTATAATATATCAATCTTAATATATGAAAATCCTTTTATTAATCCATATTTTTCAATGAAAATAGCATTCATCCTCATTAATAATTATAATAACCAATTCTGCTCTATATTAGTCAGGTTAGTTAACCCAGGTTCTTGTGATAAATTAAGTTTCCTTACTAAATGCCATGATTGGTTGAGATTGTTTCTGGTTCATAGTCAACCTTTTTACCAGTTAAAAGAAATCTTTCATGTCGTTTTATCAAGGCAGTGTTCCATGTCTCTGATTACTTCCCTCCACTGTACTTTTGTATCTTAGAATATGTTACTGAGACCTCCTCCTTTGTTTTTGATCGTCTTCTCTGTAGGTTACTAATATCAATTCTTTCCTTTAAACTCTCTTTCTAGTTTCTCTATAAATCATTTCTGAAGTGGTTGGTCCAGATCTTATACTGTTAATTCTCTCTTTTCGTTCATGAAGGTTTGTCAACACTATTTTGTGATATCATATATTATTATCTATTATTCTCAATCTATAGTTTGGAATCACCTCGTGATTTCTTAATTTTCAATATTGCTTGTACCAATTTATGGTGAGTTGTTAACACGTTTCCAAGCTTGCTATTTCTACGTTTGAACAAATTTGGTCAAGTTAATGTCCCTTTGAATAAGTTTCCACTCCTACTGGAATGGATCCTTTTAGGCTTATTTAATCTTTTGCCTAATTCTTTAAAATGAAAATTGAAATCGCCTATAACATTGATTCTTTGTTTTTAACTGAGAGATCATATCATATATATTAAGCTATTCTAAAGTTCTTTGACTTCGTCGTTACAACACGGGGGTATGTAAGCTTTAAATATGTGTATTGGGAACCCCCTCCCACTTTTAATATTGTCAAAGCGATATACTACTTTAATGTCTTTATTGTATTCATAGGGAGTTTTCCATTATTTAAAGCCAGTACTCGTGAATTCCTGGCAAGTTGAGTCTATACTATGTTCTTGTTAATCTTTTTTTTATCCTTGTTAGTCTAATTTTTGCGAGTCATATGAAGTCTGGTTATTTGAACTCGATTACCCTCATTAGCTGGTCTTGTTTGAGTTTTGAGTTAATCCCTCTCACATTTTGTAGGTATATATTTAGCTTGATTGACTGCAGAGCTATCCATCTTTTATTGTTGAAGATTTGTTCCCTCCATTTGTTGAGTTAATTTTCTGCAAATTTATCGGTTTTTTAACTGATCTTTCAACTTCTCTCTGTGGCTGGTAAAATTTAAGTTTACGGTCGTTATTCAGCTTAATTATAATCTTTGTAACTTTTTTAATTATTCGATCTGGACATTTTTGTTTTGAATCTTCTAAATATTTGAGTTCACATTTGAACTTTCAAAATAGTCCTTAAGTAATTTCTAGTTTGTTGGAGTTTTTATTTTCCATATAGACTGGTAGTATTCTTCACCTGTTACTTTTTTGTTATCCTGCTTCCATTAAGTCCCTGTCTATTTCCATTTCTTAATTTTTAATAAATTTACATTTTTCCTATTAAGTTGTTATATTGATATATTTTTACCTTTCACACTAAAAACATTAGACCTAATTACTATTAAGTAACCTAGGTTAAGTTAAAATCAAGATTTGTGTAACTGCCCAGGTTTAATGATTCATAGTTAATAACTAAACAAGCCAAGTAAAGAGCTTTACTACTTCCTAATAAACTTGAATATTTCTTAATTCTCTGTTTTATTAACAATTAATATGAATAAACGCAAGAGCGCAATAAGTTTCTTTTAATTTAAATGGCAATTCTTTTATTTTAACAATAAAAACCTATAAAATACTTTAAATTTAATCATTAAACTATCACTTATGAATAGTTGATTATTGGGATTATGTGTATGACCAAACAGGTAAGTAGTTCCTATAAAAATATTGGTAGCTGACACAAAATTTCACCTTAACTACCGCAAGATTATTACTGTTTATCACTATGTTACATTTATTTGCTCTTTTTGAGACATTAATGAGATTGTATATTCTTATTGGCTCCCCTTCAGATTGAATAGCTTCAATCGATATTTATAACTTCAAAGGAACAATAATTAACAATGATTGTTCTCAATATTAATAAAGGAGTTTTCTTTTCTTTCTATTACTGTTTGATCAATTTATTCAGAGAAGGACTACTCCAAGTCTACAATCTACAAAAATAATGAGAATTAAGTAGCTATACAGCATTAACTTAAAATCTTAATTTCAGGATATTTGCTTATTGAGATACTGTATCAATATCTACATTATTTGAAATAAACTAGCCTATAATAAATAAGTATATATTTGTACTTATTATAATAATACAGTAGTTAATAGGGTTTAATGCAATAATTATGAAAAATAAGCGAAAATATTTATTTTAAAATGGAAATTTAAGCTGCTTAATAGAATACTTATTATAATAATCAGAATATGAATTAAAAGAGCGTTACTTAGTCTAGCCACTCTTCTTAAGATAGTCGAACATTTCCTTCTTGATTTCGTTGAATCTCTTTTTTGTTCAGTTCTACTGCGAGTTGTCTGTCTTGTGCTACACCTGCTCTTTCTTAGTTAGACCTCTATAAAAAATAAAAATTAGATATGTTTTTTCGTAACTTACATTTTTGTGAGTGTAACCGCTCCATCAGCGTTGATCTCTATAGGTTTCCATTTTCATAATAATAATTTCATTTTAATTTATCGATTTCCTATTATAAATTGTAAATACTCGTAATATTGCCTAACATAATTAAAGATTAACTTGAATTTACATTAGAATAGTCATTAAATTAAATTGAATTGCCTAATACATAATCTTTTGTTTGCTATTTTATAGCGCATTAGAATAAATGATTTCTGTCATTCTTTAAGAAATAAACCATTTGCTTAAAATGTAGGATAGTTCATTTATATTTACTTATTTTTTAATGAATTTTATTACATTAAATACAGCTTATTAAGACATAACACTTAATTGCATTTTTAATTTTTTTAACTCAAAAATATTTATGTAATATAGAAACTGGTTTATTAGTTAATTAACCACTAAGAATGAATCACATTATTTATAGTGTAGAATTTTATAGGCATTATGAATATAAATATGTTTTTGTGTATATAAATGCATTATTAATGACCTCACTCATAAATTAAGTAATCTTGCAGTGTAAATTCTAGATTAAATTAACAGATAATTTTGTATAAATCAAAAACAGCAATTAAAAACAAAAATACAGTTTACCTTAAGAAATTAACCAGCGGCATAACTACAAAAAAGGTGGACGATGAACCCTATGTGTCTCCAAGGAAGTAAAGAGTAATAAAGTCACGCTTAACGAAGTAGTTAACTGGGAGCTTGAAAACAGAGTCAAGTGGTCCAAACAATTAGTTTTCCTCTACTTTTGTACTATGTGAGGAGCAACACTAAAACTCGTAGCATCTTGTTTGGAAGTGGTTTATTCAATTAAGGTGATGAGTGAGATGTTGATGAAGTAATGTTCAATAAAATGAGCAGAGTAAAAGAATTTTAATCACAAAAAATATTTCGAATAAGATTGCTAATAAAATAAAGAAATAATTATATTTGTTAATAGATACTGGAATAAGGGTGTTCACCAGTAAGTGATAATAAATAAATAATAAAATTTTAATATTAGAATTTAATATTAATTTTTAATTAGAAATTGATTTATTTAATGGCAAAAATGATTAACGTTATGTGGAAATATTCAAAATAAAGACATCAATTTTTACAGAAAAACATTAGGTTTATCCTTGAAAAACTTTGAATATTTGAAAAATTAAATACAACAACTACCAATACAGCGGCAACTACAACAATAACAACAACAACTTTCAAGTCAAACCCCAATATTTCAAACTAAACTATATCAGAAAAAACCTAACTGCCAATAAATTGGAGTGTCTGTACTTTGAACTAGAAATAAAATTTCCTGATAGTTTATACTAGTACAATAATAATTAAATCACATTGAGGTCTCTCAGACCCCCCATCAAATATAAAGTGATAATATAAATGGTTCAAGCCCTTTTCATTTCAATTCTTATTCGTCTGAGTCTGATTATAAAACTGCCATGAGCAATCTATTCAATTTATAATGTTCAAAGAGGTCTTTTTCATTGATAATCTTTGACCTTTGTACTTTCTCTCTTGTAGTCATTGCAGCAAGTTTATAAGAAAGTCATGTTAGTCTTCTTCCACAAGGTCAAAAATTATTACAAACATATCATCCAAGTATTCTAGGATTGTAGCTATGGATCTATCGTTAGATTAGATTAGAATCTGAACGGTATACATAAGAAATGTGTATGCGTTTAGATCATCATTAATGAATCCATTCCTGATGGTGCATGACCTTTCTACCAGGGGTATTTGAAATTAGTTAAAACTATTTGTCTCGTGATTCTGTTTCAATTTCTTCATTCTCAACTTCTAATAGAAGTTTGGTTAGGTCTAATCTGCTCCAACAGATAAGACTTTTGAATATTGAAGGCATTTTCAGAATATCTTTTGTTAGACTTTTTGAAAATTCTTCCTAGTCTTGCCTTTGTTCGAATCTAGTTCTCCATATATATTGTTGGGCAGTGGTAGTTACAACTTTTTATTTCTAACTCATTTCAGTGTTCTTCATTTATGAAACCTTTAATTTGTTTTGCCTCCATATATTCATTCTTTAAATCTTTTATGTTTTGTTAAAATTTATTTATATATTTAACTAAATACCTAGTGCGTCATCAGGTTAGGTGACAGCGTAATTGATTAAGTGTTTTTGGTAACTCTAGTTCTGCACTTTAATTTTGAGGGATATTGGACAACTTTTATTTCTTGCAAACTCTGTGTTCCTCATGGCAGTCTTCCATGTCAACATCTTATTTCTTAGGTTTTTTTAAAGTTTGAGATGAGGCTTAGGCTTTCTCTTCTTCTTCCTATCCACATTCTATTTTTGTTAGATCTTTTTATTCAATAATTTTAAAGAAGGTGAGGAGATTAAGGATTATCCAGTCTGTTCTTAGATATTTATGCAGTCTTAATATTCCTGCTAAATATGCAGTATTTAGTGCTAAACATATGTGCAATTGTGGAATTTTTAATACGCATTAAATATTTGCATCATTAGTAAAACCAAAGTACTAACTCTTTGGCTATAGTTTGAATCATTGTGAATTAAAATTCGATGTTAATTTATGAGCTTTTAATCTAGTCTGTAAGTTAAATGTCTAGGAGTTCATCAATTAAGGCCGATTCTTGTTATCTGTTCAGTCTGATTTAGGAGTGTGCTAGATATTTATTTAGTTATTATTGATAAAATAGAAAAAGATAGGAATTTTGATTAATAAATAAATATTTAATTATAACCAATTTCAGGAGTGTGAACCAGCTGTTATAAGGAACTTGAGCAAATACAGCAAATTAGCCTTTAATGGTACATATTACTAATCTAGAGTGTATTTATGCTTTAAATCGTGAATATACATGCAGATTACACTTAAAGTTACAGCAACACACTAATGTTGATGAATGTATGAGTTGGTTGCTGATGTTGGTCCAAATACTGTGGAGATTTGCGAATTAGAGCGTGGATACGAATCGTGCCGTTATAGTAAGCATGTAGGAGTGAGTGTTGTAGTTGCTAACTATTCAATCGAGCATGTTTCCTCCTTACTTTACTCAAATCTGCTATAAACAAGCTCTGAATTGCACCATGACGCTATAGCTACGAAGTTGGTGTCTCGAATGCGCGCAAGCGAGGGAGGTTGTGATGGTTTGGAAGGTTTGATTGATTTAAACTTAAACTTAAAAGTGTAATATGTAATAGTTCGTTTTAAAAGCTAATCTAATCAATTACACGCTCGTCGTCGCGATTCTTGCTGTCCTTAGCCACTCTTGGTAGGTTGTCGATTGTTGCCAACATTTGCCTCAAACGAAGCCATGCTTGATGGTGCTGCACCACTGCTTCACGCTGAAGGCCCAGAGCTTGTTCACGTCAGTCTTGGTCATGGCTTTCAGAATCTCCGAGAGCCGCTTCACGAGGTGGATCCTACAGAGGGTAAGCTTACGATACTTACTTGCTGTCAGCTTGCTCCTATCGAAGGTGCCTCTTGATGTACGAGAACAACTGCTCGATCAGGTTGAGCCAGGGCGAGTACTCGGCGTTGAATAGCACTGTCACCTTGAACTTCCTGGCTGTAGCCAGCACCTCCGAATACTTGTCAATGACTGCGTTGTCCATAAGCAGCACGATCCTCTTCGACGCGAGGTCCTTGTCAGTGCCCAGCTGGCGCAGGGTGTGATAGAGGAAGTTCTCGAACAGCATGGCGTCGAACGCGCCCTCGATGACCTGACCCGAGATCAACCTGTCCTTGGTGATGGCCGCCACGAAACTCATGGAGAACTGCTGCCGCTTGGTCGCCTCCTTCGCAATTGAGAGATTCCTTGCCAAGACCATACTTGCCTAGGCGTTGGTTGGTTTGTTCGCGCACCGTTGCGATGGGTGTGTACTACTATAGCGATTCGATGCAACCACCACCAGTATTCGCTATAGCTGCTTGCTTCTCGTTCTTACCTGCTTAAATTGATTCTGAACATTCTAAAAGTTTGCATAAATTAGTAGAATTTGCTTACTTTATTATGAATACTCTCTGATTTAGCTGCTGCTCCCACCCCTACTCAATAGCTGTAGACGTTTAGGAGTGATTGGAATTCTGCTTCTACTGCCTGCAACGCCTGAAACTTCGCTGCCCTTACGTTAGGTGGATTGCAACCTGAGGCTGGCCAGGTTCTGAAGCAATGAGCGAGCGCCGACGACGATTTGAGAGGGGTTTCTGGCTAGCTGCCAGCCTTCTTGGAGGAGCTGCAAATTCTGATGGCGTCGAAGCGCTTCTGCAGCGATGCGTGCTGAGCATTGCCCTCCGGGGCTTCCAGGATGGGTGACAGCTGAGTGTGTCTCTGATTACGACGACTTTTCACAGGAGTGGCAGCAATGCTCTCCCCTCTCGGACCCAGGATACGCTGTTCCTAAGTGTAAGATTTCCAGCCTAACTTTGCAAAGATTGATTTCGAGTTTGAACTCTGGAGAGCGGGTGGAATACTTCCAGGTGCTGTTCCTGTTCTGAAGCTTAGGCTGGTCTAGTCTTGCTTACTAGCGATTTTTGAGGAGAGTGCCTGAGATGTAAGAGAGCTTCGTTGGTTTAGGATTGGAGGGGAAGTTGATGCCCAGCACGGCCGATGTCCACTTCACTGCAGTCTTCTCCTATGGCTTCAGGCGCTCTCTGCTTGATCTCTTCGTACTCCTTTGATTGCAGAGAAACCCATAGTTAAGTATCGATTGCGATGAGAAACTGTGATGAGAGGGACTCTTGGCTGACTATTCGTCAAAACCTATAGAGTTCGACAGCGATTCCATGTACGAAGGGGTTTCGGGGTTTTGAAATAAATTAAAATTGAAGTAAAATTGCTATTAGACAATATAGAAGTTATCAGCGAACAGGCGTGAGTGCTGTTGATAGAGGTATAGTGTATGAAAGATTAGATATTTAACATGCAAAATTTTAATTTCACTCTCACGAACTGATTCGAAATCACTCCAGCTCATTAGATCCACTCCTCCTTGTTCCCCTTCACGATCAAGTAAGCGATTGCACTCTCGAAGCAATGAGGCTTCATCACGGTTCCCATGTTGAGGGCCTTCCTCAATCTCGCCATTCTAAGCTGCAGGTGTGGTGGAAGCAAGTTCTAGGTCTGAGTCTTGCACTTGGCAGCTTTCTTGGAAACTTGACTCCTTAGGTATTGTATAGTCCCTTTGTGGACTTTAGTTGCTGGGTGAAGCAGGTGGCATATCAAGTTTTCATACCTCTTGGCGATCGCTAGCAGTTCTTCGCCCTTGCTGGTCTTGACATGATGCGCTCTAAGGGACTTGTTCTCATTCAACCACTGCTTGAGGTACGTGATGAAGCACTGATGCTGTAATGATGTTGACTTGTAAGGTAAGCTCATAAAATGGTTTACCAACCTCTGGAACACCATTGCCATGTACCAGCCTTGCTCAAACAAGTTCTTTGCATTCGAAATCTGCTTTGACGAAGGCTAGTAAGGAAGCTAGCCCTTGCGGGGTCTCTCCTTGAAGGTTCCAGGCTTCCAGCTAATGTGAGTTTTGAAGTGGATGAATCTGAACTTCGAGCAGCCAAGGTAATCGAAGATATCGGTGTCAATTCGCTCATTCGTTTTCAAGACTTCAAGCGCCTCTGCACAGTGGGGATTGCTCTCGTCAAGGTATGCTGTGAATGCATTGTTGACACTCCTTACCAGCTAGCTGTTGAGGTATGACTCGAAGATGTAGCGCTTGGTCTCTTGCAGCAAGCCAAGGACTTTGGAATTTACAAACTCTATCGAAGGTATGACTAGGTTATGATATCTTACTTTAGGACTGCTCTTTGATTCTGCTATTTAATAAGTAAAGCATGGCTTGCTTGTAAACCAAGGATTTCAGCTGGTAAATCTGCTCTGGGTACAGTTTCACGTCGAGCGTCAAGCATTCGAAGTACACCCATTGAAGGATCTCGCCTCTTGCGAGCAGTTGGTGCTGCTTGGCTACCTATACTAGTCAAATTCAGATCAAATTACCTGCTTTGCTGGAATGGGAACATCTTGCAATGGTTTGAGAGAGCTAAGGATCTTCCAGTGAGGCTTCACCTTCAGTTGCAGCTGCTTGAACTCCCATGCCTTCTCTGGGAAGTTGAATACATCTCTCTTATCAACCTCTTGAATCAATTGCACAATCTTAGGGGACTTCACTTTATGAGCTTTCTTGTCTCTTGGTGTCGGAGCCTCCTATATTGGCTGCACATCTAGATCTTGGTAGCGCTCTTGAACGAATGCTTGCTCGAGCTTCTAGTCTTCTAACTCAAGGTTGACAGTATGCTAAGCTGCAATGTGCTTCTTGAGGGTTCTCTTGAGAAAGCTTTTACCGCATATCTCGCACTCTGCCTGCTGGAACTAACTGGCAGCATTGGTATACCTAGTATTGGAAATGAGAAGATGTACTCTTACTTTTGCGATACCGCCCTCTGCGCTTGTCCCTTCTGCTTGCTTTGGAGGTATGGAATCATCTCACAATTCAACTTAAAATTATAGCTTTAGAGTATAGACTAGCATTACTATCTTTGCACCAAGCGTTCTCAAGAGTACCTATAGTCAGTCCTGTCAACAGCAATGAAAAGTATCGAAATTAAGCTAAGGGAACTCTTTAGGTATGGTAGGGTCTGTATTGGTTTTAGTTGTACTTTACCTGCTTATATAGGAGGATGACTGGCAGTGGCGTTGCAGGTGTGGAAGCATTCATGGATCCCATAGTGATGGTGGTGAGTGATTGAGCGCTTCACTCTTATAGAAACATAATTAGTTTAGTTTAAGTTGATTGAATTTAAAATTATAAATTTAACTATATATACTTATTATAAATCACTCTTTTCATCAATCCACCTACCCTAGCACCCCCTACCATGCCACTATCATGCCAACCAAGCATTTGCTAACGTTAACAAGCAAATTCGAATGCCTGGAATCAAAAGCATCAATCATACAGCGGGTATAGAGGTTTTGGAGAAGTTATCTTGAGCAAGTGAAAACCCAACACTCGAACTTTCGATCGGTAGGTCGGCCACACAAATTTCTGATTTGGCCTCAAGACCCAACGACCCCTCCTCATTCCCTCGGATGCTCCTAGGAGTTCAACTCGACCTCTCAGATCACTCCCAAACCTATTTCTAAAAATCAGGAAGATGGTTAGCAACATTACTGATACCATTTGACTAAGAAGAAGTGGTCGGAACCGCGGATTTAGAGGGGTGGTTATTATAATAATATCGGCTAGAACCAAAACTACTAGTACTATCACTAACGGAATGTAGAGTATGACTTATGTGATTTTGTGAAATCGATTTTCAAGAACCCTCCTCTCCCCACCACCCCAACTCAAATGTCGATAATACTCATGATAACACCAAGATAGGAGGAGAGCACCCGATTGGTGGTAGAAGTCGAGATAACCTACCTCGAAATGTCGGTGT
>ARYC01018356.1:0-10088 GCA_000711775.1 Oxytricha trifallax
TTTCCGAAATACGCGTCCCTCCACGATTCCAAGGCCAAAATGAGGGAAATGAGCTGGAATCGTGAAGATAACGACTCTGACATGCCTTGCTACAGCTCCAACGCTCGCAAGCAACCCTTCCCCAGTGCAATGAACACCAGAGATTGGCTGCCCTGGCCAGAGGACCGCTCGGCAGCGAAGGAGGGCTGCACAAGGTAGGTCGTAGCCAGCCTATACCCAACACCAAGACCCCGAGAGACGTTAAAATAGACAAATAGAAGACAACAAACTAATCACTGTGAGCAAGGTTTATAAACCCCAACTCACCACTTAGCTTGGGCAGCGAAGCAACGAACACTAAACTAACTCAAACAAAGTCAAACCAACAACATCCAAACGCTCCAGAGCAGCAAGCACGCATAGAGGACGCCTATAGTAGGTTAAGGAGGTGAATAGCACTTACCAGTTACCAGCACTAACAAACAAGCATAGTATAGTTTCGCTGAGCTCAGACCAGCTCTTAAGTCTTAGGTCAAAACTTCAAGTAGTAAGCCACAACCAGCAACAGCCCTGCAGAGACCCGGCGAGGGTACAGCTTGAGAGGTCTTACGTCACTTCAGCCGTCAGGGTGTGTACCCCAGCACCACTGGGGGGGACTACTTACAGCAGCTTAGGATTACTGGGTTTTAACAAAATCACAAAGATAATCAACAAAAATCAAAGTAAAGTTCTAAATAGCAGACAAGAAAAACAAAAGCAAGATACTTGAAAAAACAACAAGTAGTTCAAACTTAACAATACCTGAAATTATCAACAGATCAAGCAAGAATCGCAACATAAACCCCGATTTTTCCAAAATTTCTACAAAAAGTTTAGAAAATTCTAGAAAAGTTCCAAATTTTGGAATTTTACTTACATAAGTATTATTTTATAATCTTAATCATTATAGATTTATTTTAGGTCATGATTGAGAGAGATGCTGGGTGGAATTCCCAGCAACGCTATAGGTCTGGTAGAGAGGCAGTGTGGGTGGAAGCCCCACAATTCAGCTCCAGCACCATCAACTTTTTCAATAATCTTTTTTTAGGCATTATAGGTCAAGTATAGAAAGAGGCTGGGTGGAACTCCCAGCAACACTATAGGTCAAGCAGAGAGGCTGGATTGGTGAAAGCCCAATCAAAATCAACAATTTTTAACATTTTAGGTCATGCAAAGAGAGAGGCTGGGGTGAAACTCCCTGCAAACTATAGGCAAACTTAGAGGGGTCTAGTGGGTGAAAGCCCCACTTAATCCAAATGAATATGTTTGATTAGTAATTATTATCATAATATTTCATTCATTATTACGGTTAGAGTCTGGTCTGCCTTTTCTCAAACTTTCTCCCAAGCTGGTCTGAGCTCAGCTTATGTCTGGGCAGAGGATCAGCTTTCAATAGTTTTAAATCTTGATGATTCAAGAATTCACTAAAATGTTTCGAAAATCTTTGATGATTAAGTTTTTGTTTACTTCAATTACTCTGAGACCTCTCTATCATAGTTCTTCCAAACCTTAAATCCAAGTATACTGTGAAAATAGTTGTATAGGTTCCAAACTAACTTTAGTAATGTTTGATGTCGGCATGTGCAAGGTATAAACCCCGAAACCCTATGGGTAAATTTCGTTAAAATCGAGGAGAAAGTTTTTGGAATTTGGTTGAATTTTACTTACTGTTTAGTGTTGCCAAAGTTAGTTGCAAAACTTGAGTAGTTCGCGAAACACTGTAATTCGCTTGCAGCACCACTCAACGACAGCTTCCCAGCCCGACACTTCGTGCATCTTCACCACTCTTGAAGAACCCCTTGTGCTTCCACTCGTTACTTCGCCCTCCCTCCCTCCACACGAAACTCTCCTTGTCGATAAGCGCGAAAGCGCCGTCGCCTGCCGACTTCCGATGGTTCACGACATTTGCTGTAATGAGAATGAGAATCAAGTAATGATGCTTACCAAGCTTGCTTAATGCTGTAGAGTAGTGAGGCGACCATGAAGTACACGCAGCTTACGCTAGCTGCAGCACTGTCAGTGAAGATAGGCAGATATGAGCACTATAGAGAGAGAATGAAGCATAAGAGTATACTTACATGCAGAGTGTAGACAGCGCACATGCACGAAGTGCGAAATCAGAGTTGTAAGGAGCTGTAGCTCTTGTAAACATGTAAAGCGTCGACGGCGTCTCAGTCATTCATGCAGACAGAGTCTTCAAGCAAGGAGTAACAGTATATTCATGGCATTCAAGCATCAGTAGCAAGGTAACTGCAGCATGGCAGCTTGAAGCAGCAGCTTTCGTGGTCGCAGCGATCTTAAGATTTAAGAATTAAATATAGATTAATAAAGTGAGAGTGAAGTTATAGAGTGATTAGAGTGTTTAATAGAGTGAAGTTTAAATCAAAGTAACTAGGGATCGGGAGGTCCAATCAGGGCGCTGCTTTCTATGGGCAATACTGGCAATGTTCTCAGCAGCAGCTCTCATGCTCATTCATTCGCTGGTTAGCATGTAGGACTCGCCACCAGCAGGAGTGATCAGCACTCTTACAGGTTCATGATTGGAGGAAGGTACTACGAGGGAGAACTCGGCTCCGGGCTTAACCTTGATGCTGAACTCCTCGCATTTGCAGTAGAGGTCGCCCTTGTGGTTGTCGATCTCGAACGCGTCGTCCTGCTGCAGATACTTGCGCTTGCGGTACACCTGCACCTCATAGGCGTTGGGCGTGTTGTGCTGGTACATGAAGCGCACCTTGAGTGGCTCTCTGGCTTGTAGGCGCTGGTTCAGCTGTTCCATGGTTGCGCTGCAGGAGGTTTTTAGTTTAGTAATAATAATTAATAAAGGGGGAATTAGAATTTAAAGCACTGTTGTAGTGTGAAGGGAATGTTAGGGATGTTAGCGCAATGGGGAAAGCCAGGCGCTAGTTAGATGCACGAAGTGAAACAGTGTTATACATTAGTGATTTAGGTTAAGTTGATTGCAACAGTGTTGGTAGCTGCAGAGTCTACAACAGTAGTGATAGTTATAGCAACTGCAATACAGCCTCAACAGAAGCAGTGAATGAATTTAGTTAGTTTAGATTTGAATTATGAAGGTTTAATCTGGTTTATGTCATTGCTGCTAGTGCTAGGTTTAGGGCTAGCTTCTGCTCTGAATCATCGATGAGTTTTGCGTTATCAATGACTGGTTGATTTCAATCATCGGATTAGAGTACAGAGTGTCAAACTTAGTGTTAGGGTGCATGCGCTTAACTTTCACGTATTGCCTTGGTGAGAGTGCATCAGCATGCGACTCAAATTGCGAGAATCTGGGGGCATTCGTTTACTATATCTACCTCTCTGCGCGCTTGCGCTTCTTGGTGCCATGATTCAACAAGTTCACTGCCCTGCCTCTATGCTCACGTTCGCAATGACCGCATTCTCAAGCACGCCAAACATCTCTGCAGTCAGCTTGATGAACTTGTTCTTATCCAGAGTCTTCTGCTTCTACCTGAACTCTAAACTGGCTTTGATGTTTGAGGGGAAGAACTCAGGCTTGACTGTATTGATGATCTATAACATAAGCAATGAAGCAGCATGTATAAACAGCAGTAGTAATAGGGAGAATAGTAGAAGCAGCAGCAGTAGTAATGTTAGCTACCCAAACTTACGTTGTAGAGAAACTGCCTGTTGACGGATCTGCCATCCTTGATCTCTGGCAGGTACTTGCAGATATCTGGCTCCTTCTTGATGTCGCTGAGAAGATTGATTACAGAGAGCTCGTTGAGCTTAGGCACGCTGATGATTCGCACCTCGTTATTGCACAGCACCTATAGTATGGTTAACTGTAATGCTTACTTTCTTCACACCAAGGAATATGCCCTGAATGTACTCCAACGTGCACTCCTGGTAAGGTGGCAAGTAGAACTAACCTACATGAGCTTGAATGAATCATGAGTGTTTTACCCTAAGTGAGCAAGATAGAGTAGATGTCCTGCTTAGACTTCCCCAACCTGGCTAACTCATTCGATGGGACGGAGTATACCACCTGATCATCGATGGTTTCAGTGTTAATGATGTTCATTCGTGTTTGGCGGTCCCCAACCTTGACTTCCTCGTCGACATCGCTTGGAACTCATGATAGGGATTGAAGCTTGAGACGCCACCTCCTGATCTCGAAGCATTACCTTGCTTCCTTGATGGTTCCGTTCTGAATTTAGAGTGTTAGCCATGACTGGGATTGTTGTTGAGGTATGTATCAATCTAGGTAACGTTCCTCACGAATTGTTGTGAGATCTAGTTGAAATCAGCTGAGTCCTCGTTAGCGATGTAGTTTGGCGAGTGGCCGCCATGATCAAACGTCTGCTCTCTACTAGCCTCCTCAACAGGCTGCATCAGCGTATCAGTGCCTTATCCAGAGTAGTGCGCCCTTGAACCTGATATCTAAAGTTATAGCAGTTAGAGCCAGCATTGGTAAGTGGTATCAACATAAGAGATGATATGTAGTGTTTGCATGATGCAAGCAAGCATAGGCGTAGAATTCGATAAATTAGTTAGAGTGGTTAGAGATAGATGTAAAGATAGACAGCTCCACTTACCTTGCCTCGAACCACGCCGAGATCCTTGATGGGCAAGCCATTCATAGTGCTACTGCCGAAGCTGCTCTGGAAGAATGAGCCTGTATTGGGCTGTGCTTGGCCACCACCCATCCCTGGCTGCGCCAGGGAGTGGGGGTGGGGGCGTCCCTGATCTCCCCGTCTTCGATGTCGCCAGCCTTGTCTGGTACCTGCTGTTACGTGGAATCGTTGTTCATTCTTATTTACTAATAGAGGCGATTAAGAATTTAACTGAAACATCCAAATTCGATTAGTGTAGTATGAAATTAAAATACGTTATTAATTTAATACGAAACTTGCAACTTCTCGATTGCGCAAAAGTTGAAAGCTGGCAGCGCCGGAGTGAAGTGGCTCGATCTTCATCACTACTGCTCACTACAGATGTTTCTTCATATCAGACTGTGCGTCTCATGCTGGTTCACTCATCTATCATACTGGATTCTCTGATTCGTACTGATAACTCATCTAGGATTTTCTCGAGAAATAGATTTTGAAAAAATCAATGTCTCGAGAAAATCCTAGATGAGTTATCAGTACGAATCATGAGAATCCAGTATGATAGATGAGTGAACCAGCATGAGACGCACAGTCTGATATCAAGAAACATCTGTAGTGAGCAGTAGTGATGAAGATCGAGCCACTCCACTCCGGCGCTGCCAGCTCTCAACTTTTGCGCAATCGAGAAGTTGCAAGTTTCGTATTAAAACTTAATAACGTATTTTAATTTCATACTACACTAATCGAATTTGGATGTTTCAGTTAAATTCTTAATCGCCTCTATTAGTAAATAAGAATGAACAACGATTCCACGTAACAGCAGGTACCAGACAAGGCTGGCGACATCGAAGACGGGGAGATCAGGGACGCCCCCACCCCCACTCCCTGGCGCAGCCAGGGATGGGTGGTGGCAAAGCACAGCCCAATACAGGCTCATTCTTCCAGAGCAGCTTCGGAAGTAGCACTATGAATGGCTTGCCCATCAAGGATCTCGGCGTGATTCGAGGCAAGGTAAGTGGAGCTGTCTATCTTTACATCTATCTCTAACCACTCTAACTAATTTATCGAATTCTACGCCTATGCTTGCTTGCATCATGCAAACACTACATATCATCTCTTATGTTGATACCACTTACCAATGCTGGCTCTAACTGCTATAACTTTAGATATCAGGTTCAAGGGCGCACTACTCTGGATAAGGCACTGATACGCTGATGCAGCCTGTTGAGGAGGCTAGTAGAGAGCAGACGTTTGATCACGGCGGCCACTCGCCAAACTACATCGCTAACGAGGACTCAGCTGATTTCAACTAGATCTCACAACAATTCGTGAGGAACGTTACCTAGATTGATACATACCTCAACAACAATCCCAGTCATGGCTAACACTCTAAATTCAGAACGGAACCATCAAGGAAGCAAAGTAATGCTTCGAGATCAGGAGGTGGCGTCTCAAGCTTCAATCCCTATCATGAGTTCCCAAGCGATGCCGACGAGGAAGTCAAGGGTGGGAACCGCCAAACACGAATGAACATCACTAACACTGAAACCATCGATGATCAGGTGGTATACTCCGTCCCATCGAATGAGTTAGCCAGATTGGGGAAGTCTAAGCAGGACATCAACTCTATCTTGCTCACTTAGGGTAAGAACACTCATGATTCATTCAAGCTCATGTAGGTTAGTTCTACTTGCCACCTTACCAGGAGTGCACGTTGGAGTACATTCAGGGCATATTCCTTGGTGTGAAGAATGTAAGCATTACAGTTAACCATACTATAGGTGCTGCGCAACAACGAGGTGCGAATCATCAGCGTGCCTAAGCTCAACGAGCTCTCTGTAATCAATCTTCTCAGCGACATCAAGAAGGAGCCAGATATCTGCAAGTACCTGCCAGAGATCAAGGATGGCAGATCCGTCAACAGGCAGTTTCTCTACAACGTAAGTTTGGGTAGCTAACATTACTACTGCTGCTGCTTCTACTATTCTCCCTATTACTACTGCTGTTTATACATGCTGCTTCATTGCTTATGTTATAGATCATCAATACAGTCAAGCCTGAGTTCTTCCCCTCAAACATCAAAGCAAGTTTAGAGTTCAGGTAGAAGCAGAAGACTCTGGATAAGAACAAGTTCATCAAGCTGACTGCAGAGATGTTTGGCGTGCTTGAGAATGCGGTCATTGCGAACGTGAGCAATAGAGGCAGAGCAGTGAACTTGTTGAATCATGGCACCAAGAAGCGCAAGCGCGCAGAGAGGTAGATATAGTAAACGAATGCCCCCAGAATGCCGCTCTCGCAATTTGAGTCGCATGCTGATGCACTCTCACCAAGGCAATACGTGAAAGTTAAGCGCATGCACCCTAACACTAAGTTTGACACTCTATACTCTAATCCGATGATTGAAATCAACAAGCCATTGATAACGCAAAACTCATCGATGATTCAGAGCAGAAGCTAGCCCTAAACCTAGCAATAGCAACAATGACATAAACCAGATTAAACCTTCATAATTCAAATCTAAACTAACTAAATTCATTCACTGCTTCTGTTGAGGCTGTATTGCAGTTGCTATAACTATCACTACTGTTGTAGACTCTGCAGCTACCAACACTGTTGCAATCAACTTAACCTAAATCACTAATGTATAACACTGTTTCACTTCGTGCATCTAACTACCGCCTGGCTTTCCCCATTGCGCTAACATTCCTAACATTCCCTTCACACTACAACAGTGCTTTAAATTCTAATTCCCCCTTTATTAATTATTATTACTAAACTAAAAACCTCCTGCAGCACAACCATGGAACAGCTGAACCAGCGCCTACAAGCCAGAGAGCCACTCAAGCTGCGCTTCATGTACCAACACAACACGCCCAACGCCTACGAGGTGCAGGTGTACCGCAAGCGCAAGTATCTGCAGCAGGACGACGCGTTCGAGATCGACAACCACAAGGGCGACCTCTACTGCAAATGCGAGGAGTTCAGCATCAAGGTTAAGCCCGGAGCCGAGTTCTCCTCGTAGTACCTTCCTCCAATCATGAACCTGTAAGAGTGCTGATCACTCCTGCTGGTGGCGAGTCCTACATGCTAACCAGCGAATGAATGAGCATGAGAGCTGCTGCTGAGAACATTGCCAGTATTGCCCATAGAAAGCAGCGCCCTGATTGGACCTCCCGATCCCTAGTTACTTTGATTTAAACTTCACTCTATTAAACACTCTAATCACTCTATAACTTCACTCTCACTTTATTAATCTATAATTTAATTCTTAAAACTTAAGATCGCTGCGACCACGAAAGCTGCTGCTTCAAGCTACCATGCTGCAGTTACCTCGCTACTGATGCTTGAATGCCATGAATATACTGTTACTCCTTGCTTGAAGACTCTGTCTGCATGAATGACTGAGACGCCGTCGACGCTTTACATGTTTACAAGAGCTACAGCTCCTTACAACTCTGATTTCGCACTTCGTGCATGTGCGCTGTCTACACTCTGCATGTAAGTATACTCTTATGCTTCATTCTCTCTCTATAGTGCTCATATCTGCCTATCTTCACTGACAGTGCTGCAGCTAGCGTAAGGTGCGTGTACTTCATGGTCGCTTCACTACTCTACAGCATTAAGCAAGCTTGGTAAGCACCATTACTTGATTCTCATTCTCATTACAGCAAATGTCGTGAACCATCGGAAGTCGGCAGGCGACGGCGCTTTCGCGCTTATCGACAAGGAGAGTTTCGTGTGGAGGGAGGGAGGGCGAAGTAACGAGTGGAAGCACAAGGGGTTCTTCAAGAGTGGTGAAGATGCACGAAGTGTCGGGCTGGGAAGCTGTCGTTGAGTGGTGCTGCAAGCGAATTACAGTGTTTCGCGAACTACTCAAGTTTTGCAACTAACTTTGGCAACACTAAACAGTAAGTAAAATTCAACCAAATTCCAAAAACTTTCTCCTCGATTTTAACGAAATTTACCCATAGGGTTTCGGGGTTTATACCTTGCACATGCCGACATCAAACATTACTAAAGTTAGTTTGGAACCTATACAACTATTTTCACAGTATACTTGGATTTAAGGTTTGGAAGAACTATGATAGAGAGGTCTCAGAGTAATTGAAGTAAACAAAAACTTAATCATCAAAGATTTTCGAAACATTTTAGTGAATTCTTGAATCATCAAGATTTAAAACTATTGAAAGCTGATCCTCTGCCCAGACATAAGCTGAGCTCAGACCAGCTTGGGAGAAAGTTTGAGAAAAGCAAACCAGACAACCCTAAACCTAAGAATAATGAAAGTATAAAAATAATTAATCAAACATTTCCTTTTGGTTGAAGTGGGGCTTTCACCCACTAGACCCCTCTAATTTTGCCTAAAATGCAAGGAGTTTCACCCCAGCTTCTCTCTATACTTGACCTATAAAGATTATTGAAAAGTTTTGATTGGGCTTTCACCAATCTTGCCTCTCAGCTTGACCTATAGTTTGCAGGGAGTTTCACCCCAGCCTCTCTCTATACTTGACCTATAATGCCTAAAAAAAGATTATTGAAAAAGTTGATGGTGATGGAGCTGAATTGTGGGGCTTCCACCCACACTGCCTCTCAACATTGCCTTTAGTTGCTGGGAGTTCCACCCAGCATCTTTCTCATCCTGATCTATAAAAATCCTATAAATGATTTAAGATTTATAAAATTTACTAAAGTAAGTAAAATTCCAAAATTTGGAACTTTTCTAGAATTTCTAAACTTTTTGTAGAAATTTTGGAAAAATCGGGGTTTATGTTGCGATAGTTGAATGTGATTATGATAATTTGAGATGAAGCTGTTGCTTGATTTATTTCGTTATTATTTCAACTCAACTTACTACTGTCGTTCTTTACCTGCTTTTTTAAACTTTGCTTTGATTTGTAAAATTATTCGATGATTTTTGTAAAATCTAGCAATCCTAAGCTGCTGTAAGTAGTCCCCCCCAGAGGTGCTGGGGTACACACCCTGACGACTGAAGTGACGTAAGACCTCTCAAGCTGTACCCTCGCCGGGTCTCTGCAGGGCTGTTGCTGGTTGTGGCTTACTACTTGAAGTTTTGACCTAAGACTTAAGAGCTGGTCTGAGCTCAGCGAAACTATACTATGCTTGTTTGTTAGTGCTGGTAACTGGTAAGTGCTATTCACCTCCTTAACCTACTATAGGCGTCCTCTATGCGTGCTTGCTGCTCTGGAGCGTTTAGATGCTGTTGGTTTGACTTTGTTTGAGTTAGTTTAGTGTTCGTTCCTTCGCTGCCTAAGCTAAGTGGTGAGTTGGGGTTTACAAACTTTGCTCACAGTGAATAGTTAGTTGTCTTCTAATAGTCTATTTTAACGTCTCTCGGGGTCTTGGTGTTGGGTATCGGCTGGCTACGACCTACCTTGGGCAGCCCTCCTTCGCTGCCAAGCGGTCCTCTGGCCAGGGCAGCCAATCTCTGGTGTTTATTGCACTGGGGAAGGGTTGCTTGCGAGCGTTGGAGTCTTAACA
>ARYC01018357.1:0-69306 GCA_000711775.1 Oxytricha trifallax
ATTTACATAAGTTTGTAATTAGTGGCAGTTAAGATTAATGATCTATTTTAACTCTAATTGTATTTCTCAAATTTCCTATTTTTATCTATTTTATCAATAATCAATTATAATTTATAAAATATCTAAATTAATTTAATTATATATTAATAGATTATATAACGTTTTGAAACTATCCTTAATAATTGTATTAATTAAAATGAATATATATATTTATAATTAAAATATATCAATTCCATCAAAATCTAAAATCTCTAATTATCTTTTAATTTGTTCTATATACTGATTTTGCTCCTAAATATTCTGAAAATTTTGATTCTGTTAGACCAAATTTCTCTATTCATTGTTTTGAATATACCCAATAAAAAATTTTGTATATAATAATTGCTAATTTAATTAATTAAAGAAATGTTTTTTAATTTAATAATAAAAATGATTTCTAAATAATATTTATAGTTTTTAGAATATGATTCTGTTATAGTAAAATTTTTAATTAGAATATTAATGGGATGAAAAATTTATATTTCTAAATTTGATAGTAGCTTATATATTTTTGTGTTTAAATATCTATTGCTTAATTTTGCTCAGCAAATAAATTTCTCATTCGCTCTTGCTGAATAAACGATTCATCATAAATTAAAATTGAAAAATACAAATTGATATTTTTTACAAATCAATTATTGACTTTATCAACTAAAAACAGTTATTAATTATTGATATTTATAAATTAAACTGTGAATATTACATATAAAAATATAATTTAAGAAACTTAAATAATATCAATATATAAATATTAATTTGAGTTATATCTAAATTTTTATGATTCGCTTAACTCTTGCTGCCTCTACCATTCTTCATACTCACTGACATCTAACTTACTATGCAAGTTTTTCAAAAGATATTGAAGGTATTGATAGAATACATCTATTTTCTTGTTATCCACATGATGACGACCGTTCAATATATTATTTATTATTTTATACAATTTTCCCGTATTATATTTTTTTATATTATAATGACAAGATATAAAATTCATTCAATATTTTATGGAAAAAAATAGTTTCTTGTAATTTTAGTTAATTATTTATAATTAGTAAAAGAAGAGCAAATTATGAAGAAATCTTTTAAGAAATTAAGTAAAAAATTTGAGGCGTAACATTCAAAATCCCAAAATCTTTCAGTAGTTTGATTGAGTTTTTGATTGATTAAAGTAGACAAGTAGTGATACTTTATTAGGGTATTAATAATATTATTAATTTAAGTGAGAATAACAATCGATTTTTTAAATATTTTTATACAAACATAAGCTTAGTGTCATGTGCCAGTTTTCTGAATTTTATTTCTCTAAGTTGATTTTTGATAGTTTTTGTTGTAACTTCGTTATCCTTGCTTGGCTTGATGATAGTTTAGTAAGCAAGTTCACTAAGGCTTCCGATTATTTTGTATTTACCAGATATTGTTTGAATCTTTGCTTATAATCTTTCTCACTCTTGCAGCTAAAGTAATCATTCCTTTGCATGTCGCTTTCTATTATTATTGCTGCTAGTGCCCATATATCCCATGCAATATCTCCACCTCTTCAATCTTCTCTCTCTGGGAAATATCCAGGAGTGCCTTATACATTACCAAGAGCAGAGGCTTATATTTTTAAAGCTCTGTTGAAATCAATGATATATACTTTAAGAGGCTGAAGGTTCATACTGATATTCTATGGCTTCAAGTTTCAATGAACGTAACCAACTTTGTAGCTCTTCAATACCCACCACGATCTTTTAAACTATTTAGCCAACTTGACAATTGCATCTGTTTTCATATAAAAATTTTCTGTAGATCATTTCGAGAAGGGTTAGTCTTAATGCTTTAGGATATTTTTCAAGTAAGACGGCATGATGCTGGATGATATGTTCACACACATAAAACTGTGCTTTTAAAGAGCGTAATTTACATTAGCAAATTTCATCTAGAACTTGTCATCAGCAAGGAAGTAGTTGAAAGGATATATCTTGTAGGCATACTAGTCATCAGTGATGACTCTCTTCTCTATTTTATCCTCAAAAATAAGATAACTATCAATGGAAGAATCTATGTCAATAATCTTTTAAATTAGAATCTTCATGGCTTCTATTTTTACCAATATTTTAGTGATCTCAAAGACTGGAAAGTTCTTGACTGCTTTCTTCATTTTAACTCACCTCTACACTTAAACTCTAAGAGACTCCGCTAGGTTTCTTGATCTTCTATTTTAGAGGAATTTATTTCCTGTAAGTTCATGAATAAAAACAAAACTTTGATTGTGATTTTTCTTTAAGTGCACTTTGAGGTCTCTAGTATGAGAATATGGCTTCTCATAGAACTCACAGAAATACTTTCCATCTTTTAGTACTTGAGATATAAACGAGGCAAACCATTGTGTATATCTCTTATATGTCTCTTATAAGTTGACTTATAAGGGAAAAATTTATCGCAGACTTTACATTTATAGTCAACTTTGACAGGTAAAATTTAAGGGTAAGTAGCGGGTTGTTTAACCTCCTCCTCAACTTTTGCGGCCTCTTGGATGATCTGCTACTTAACTTATATTTTAATCTGAAAGCTAGACTGCTCAAAGTTATCATAAGATGGTTCCCACTGACAGGAAACGTCTCTGGTTTCAACTTTTCTCGGTTGTTGAATTGTTAATTATTATTGATTTTATTCAAGTAATGCCGCTCTTCTCACATGGTTAGCACTCATTTTAGTTTGCAGATATATTTCAATTTAATAATTATAAATCAAGCTAGGTATACCATAATAATAGAGTATTAGACATCCTTGTAATTTCTTTGCTGAGAGGTAAGAAAATGAATTGTCATTAAATGCTATATTTTAACATATTTTTAAAGAATATTATACAATTTATTAAATATCAAATTAAATTTCTCCTAATTAAGTTTTGTATCTCTAGGAGGTCCTCCAAATCAAGTTTGAACTTAATTTGGAGGTATATTTATTAAATATTTTTAAATTTAAATAAATCCTCCTAATTTAGTTTTAACCTTAAAATTTAACTCCAAATAAAGTTCGAACCTAATTTGAAGGACATCTTAAATAATGAAACATTATTAGGAGCAATTTAATGGAGATAGATTGATAAAAATGGAAATCAAACTGTGAAACTTGGAGCAAGTTTTCAATGCTTCTCTTCATATCTTTTCAAGGTTGACTTCCAGTAGGTCCTCCCTATTTAGTAATTAGATTTTAATAAACTTAGAATGGATATCCATAATTTAAATTTTATTAACATTTCTAGAAAGAGGAAGTAAGATGGAGTCTATGAATGATGCAATGAAGAGAATTTAATCTCAAGATTTAATAGGAAAATTTCGAAGTAAAGAGGACCTCTATAGATACTTGGTTAAGCAAGGTTAGCTTTTAACTAATACTAATATATTAACCATAGTTGGATTGTTCTTACCAACTGAGGAAGGAACAAAAATCTCATTCTTAAAAGCCTTACTAATTGAAGAGAAAAAGCATTAAGACTAATTAAATAAAGATGATAGAGATACCGAACTACCTTTAATTATCAGAAACAAATCTCTACGATGATGCTATGAGTGATCCGGATATAGCTCTCTACCTTCCATCAAAGCTACATCTCTCTTATAAGTTGCAGAGAGAAACTTCTTTTTTGGTTTTAATTTAATTCTGAAACCTGAGTACATAAATGAAGTCATTTAAGAAGCTCACATTAAACGCTACTGCATCTCTCCTGAAGTAAAGAGAAGCAGGGAATAAAGATTAGTCACTCCTGGCAATAGGAACTTTAGTAGCATACATTCATCTCAAGTTACCTAAGACTTTTAACTTTATAGAAAAATCCGGTACTGCTATTTACTTGATGAAAAAGCGAAGCAAATTAAACAAGAGAGAAAGTCTTAAGTAAAACATGAACAAAGACTTTTAAAACCGAATGAGATGAATATAGATTCTGGAGCTGGTACTAAGAGAAGAACATGGGCCCAAGCAAGCCATACGAGGAAGTAAAGAAAGAGAAGTCAAACTCTTTTATGAACTAATTTATTAATGTGAATATATTACATGAAACTTATTTATACACAACAAGTCATCCTTCTCTAGAGCACACTTTTGCTTTATCATCGCTGACTCTTTAGCAGCACACTTAATAAAATCTACTGCATCTATCTTCAAATCGTGCATCAAGTAATTTAGCAGAAGTTTCTTATAGTGGCCTTTTAATAGCCCCCAATATAATTCAATTCCATTGAACTAAGGACTGAAGGGAATATTAAATACAGGTGTTATGTTATTCTTGAATATTTCCTCCTTGCGTCTTTAGTTTTATGGACTGATAATTATCTACAAACATGATGATGATCTCTTAGTAAGCGCACTTGTCTTTGAGGTATTATAGAAATAATATGTATTATTCAGTCTTTATAGATCGAGGGTGGAATACATAAGTCTCGAGACCTTTATCTTCACTTATTCCACCTATATTAGCATGAGTTTAAATCTTAACCTTTTAATCATAAACTTCTATGTTGCTGTACCTCTTGTACCACCTTTAATAGAAAGTATTGAATTTAAATACAGCTTCATCAGTGAGTATGAACTTAATATTATGATCTTAAGACCTCTGCATTTAATTGAATATATATTAAAGTTATCCCTATAAAATGGAACATTAAATTCAATCACTCTCTTAATGCAATTATCAGTCTTGTAAGAAATTCCATTCTTTTTGTATAAGTTGGCTATAGATTAAGCAGATATGTGTAGCTCAGGAAAAAGGCGATGGAACATCACAGCCCTCTAAGCCAGAGAGAAATGAGCCCAGTATCTGAGATTCTTATCATTAATGAGATATTCAATATGATGCTACTAGAATTTTAAATGTCTTTTAGGCTTAGAATTAAGATGCTATCTCTTTAAATTCAATGCTAATAGACAGTATGATTTATCAGTAGGAGGAGATTTATGGAGCAGTCTTGTAATAGATTTGTAATTTCAAATAGGTCTGAGTTGATCACTTTAATCATCACATCCATTACGTAGCTTAAATAATAGATCTACATAATCTCTATTATAAACTGACCCCAAACCTAACATTTACTCACTTATACTATTAAAATTTAAACCCTAATCTCCTACATAAACCCTAATAAAGTATGCACTAATAGTTTACTTTTATTAATAAAAAACTCAATCATACTACTTAAAGGGTTTTGGGGTTTTTATTTCTATGCTCAGTGTATTTATTAACATGAAAGTAAAACTCTACCAGATCTTACTCTTGTTAAATAAACATGCTCTGTTTTTTGTTCGTGTCGGATCAATAAATTCTACTATTATTCCTTATATTATAATTTTTTTAACTAAAGGAAATTATTGCTTAATAAAACTGAGATAATTCATCAATAATGTTAATTATCTTAATAAATTTGTTTTTCAATTTTATGATTTTTGAAATAAATTGAACTTAATTTATATTTCTTAATATTTAAATAAATTGAGAAAATTTTAAGTGTTTTCTTTTAAGAATTTCAGTAAAGGATGTAATTATTATTTTTCAGCTTTTATAAATATTTATATTAAATTCAAAAAGATTTTATTTAAAGTCAATAATGTTTAATATTTAATAAATTCCTTTTTTATAAGATTTTCTTAATTAATTTATTATTTAAAAAATACTTATGATTTAGATTGACATAGTATGAATGCATCTTGCTATAATCATCAATAAACTATGAAATTCTAAAAGATAATTATTGAAAAAAAATTCTTACAATTGTTTAATGCTGACAATTTTATTTTATAGTATTATAGGAATACATTCAAAACGGGGAATTAAAATAAATTAGATAAAATCTAAATCAAAATAGTGGCAGTCAAAGTTGGCCAATTAAAACGATATCTGACTCATTCGCTAGGAAATTTAAAATTAGCTGGACTTCTTTATTATTCAAAACCCCAAAACTCCTTAATGAGGTTTATAAGTGCTTTGATTTGTAGGAAATTTGTTAGTGGTTAGGGTTAAAATAGCAAGCTTTTGGGGTCTATATATCATGAAGAGTAAATAGATTTAGTGTTTAAACTGCGATTTTGATGTGATATATACAGTGAATAAATCAAACCAGTACTGAAATATAAGTCTATTGCACTGCTCTTAAAGCGAAGTCCATCAACTGTTCGATCCCATTGCCTTATAGTATTATAATTAAAGCAAAAATAACTGAGTTCTATGCCTAAGAGGAAGTCAAAGTTTCTATAAAAGCATATTGACTATCTTATTAATGATAAAACTTTGTAGTATTGCTCATTTCTCTCTAGACCAACGAGCTACTATGTTTCACCGTCAGTTCCCTGTGTTGAAGATCTCTGCATAGTCTGTTGCAAACATTTATAAACGAAATGGTATCTCTTACAAAGGTGTGAATCGTATTAAGAGAGTGATTGATTTCACTCTTCCATTTACAACAATAACCTAAATTGTATTTATAATTAAATGCAAAGAGCCTAATAGAATAATATTAAGTTTATTCATGCTGACGAGCCTGTATTTACCTTCAACACTTTCATCTAGGTCTAAGAAGCATAGTAATATGAAGTAAATGACTAAAAGTCAAGGTGTAAACAATGGCAATTCTTGGAGGAATTTACGAAGATGCTGGTTTAGAAACTTATGTTATTCATCTTCGTTCTTAAGACAGAGCAGTATATTAAGTTCTTAGATCAGCTGAGAGAGAAGTACCCTGTTTAAGAGATTATACTATTTGTTGATAATTTTTCTGTTCATAAGACTAAAGAAACAAGGAAAAATTATGAAAAACTTAGAATAACGCCGGTGTTTAACGTGCCTTACAGTCCATAGTTTAATGGAATTGAGTTCTACTGGGGTATATTAAAAGGTCATTACAAGAAACTACTGTTATACCATCTGATGCAAGACCTACCTATCGATACATAATAGCTCAACTAATAGAGTAGATAATTTGTTGGCTTTAAAGTGTGCTAAAGAAGGGTGAGTTAATGTATATAAATAAGTTTTGTAGTTAAGTTAATGAATATATAAGTCACATTCAAAATTGTTTAGAGGGAGCTGGCTTCTCTTTCTTTTCTTCTATTTCTTGCTTCCCTCCTCCTAAGTTTCTTCTCTTTTTGCAAGCTCCTGCATCTTTGTTCATTTAATCTGGTGGCTGAATATTAGAGTAAAGTCTCTTACTAACTTCATACTTTGTCTGCGACTTTCGCTCTCTTAGAAGCTTGCTCTATTCCTTCATCAAGAAGATACCAATACCAGATTTTTCTAAAGAGTTAAACTACAAATCTTACTTGAAATATATGGGTGCTTCTGCAACTCTGATAGCCAGCTCTCACTTATCTTTATCCCCTGTTTATCCTTATCTTCTGAAGAGTTGCTGTACCTTTTCTAATGAGATTCTTGAATAATTTCTTTCAAGAAATCAACTTTAATTGTTGCAAGTATTCCAAAGAAATAATTTCTTTCAGGTAGTCTATTTGACAACTACTTCTTCGTAGGCAGGTACTGCGAAACCTCTGGGTCATTCATAGCATCATCATTTTAATTAGTCACTGATATTTCTGGATAGTTTGAAATCTCTACAAACTTTACATCTTAAGTTTTTAATGCTTCTTTTCTTCGCAGAGTATCGCTCTTATAAATGTGATTTTAGTACCTTCCATAGTTGGCAGGAACAAACCAACTACAGAATAAAGATTAGCAACTATGAGTTTATTACCTTGCTGTGCCAGGTAGCGATGAAAATTCTCTTTGCTTCTATATCTTTGAATCAATTCTTGTGCTTGCACTCTTTTAATTGCATCATTCATTGACATTATCTTGTTACAGATCTAAGAAATGATAATCAAATTTAAGGTTAAATTTAAATTTACTGATTTCAATTATATAACTCTGTAAAACTTACTATTTAATATGGGCATCCTAAAAGAGGTCAACCTCTTAGCAGGATATGGAAAAAATTTTGAGAACTGGTTTCAAACTTGATATCAGTTTATACTGATATAATTCAATTTTTAATATAAAATTGGTACGTACTTAATTAGGAGCAGCTCCTAAAATGCTTGTACTTAATAAGGAGCACCCTAATTTTAATCATAAAATCACAAAATACCTACTAAAGCAGTACGTACTTAATTAGGTGCTCCTCCTAAATCGGTACGTGCTGTAGTCAACTTATTATTGATAGTAAAAATGGTCATTTCTCAACTATATTTAGAGCTGATTCGTCTCTTAGTGCTCATTTTTCTTATCTAGTACTCTAAAAACCTCCTTTAAAACTTATAGGTTTGCAAGCTCTCTTTTGAGCTCTGAGTTATAGTGGCAGTTTTATAATTTTAAATTCAAATGTAATATGAGCGCTAACATTTTATTAAAAAAACAGCACTTCTATCAAATTAAGATACTTACCTTTGGCAGCAATAAAAAGTGTGATAGCTGTGAGATGAACTCTCATAAAGAACTACCAGAGCTATCACTTGAGGTCTCTGTTATTAAAATAGAAATTAATAATATATAGTAGATAGCGAACAAGCTTGTGGGAGACAAAGAGAAAGTTAGAAATGAAAATTGAATATAAGCAGAGGAAGTTTTAGCATTTTTTTTTGAGAAGTGTGAAAGAGACTTCACTCATAAAACAAGCTAGTGCAGCCATATCAAGGTCCAAAAGGAAGCTAAGACCACTGTATACTTAAAGCATGATAAAGGTGATGGAAAGCATGATTGCTTTGAGTGCCATAAGCAGTACTCTCATACAAGAGACTTGAAGAAGCATCTTCTAAAAGCCCATAAGAAAGAAATAGAGGTTGAAGATTAAGACACTCAACTGAAGTTCCTCAACAAAAGAAAAGCAAGGGAGCCTCTTTAAGTTGCTGAGCTTTAACAAGCAAGCGAATTAGAGTATGTGAGGATTGCACGCAACCTCTTAGCATCAGGGTCACTAAAATCATGATTAAGATATAATACAAGAAAATTCCAGTGCTTGCATAGATTGATTTATTCTTCTCTCTAAAGCTACCTAATTCTAGAGGACTCCTATGACAAGAAAGTTATTAAGGATCATCAGTATGGTTACAAAATATATCCTTTCAACTATCTCCTTAGTGATGATAATTATTAAATGAAGTTTACTATTAAGTATTATGTACTAACTCAGGCTAAGTTTAAAGAGTGCAAATACTAAATAAAGCTAGATGCTGTTCTCCTAGCCAAAGATCATGTAGCTTTCAGACACTACTCTTTGAAATAGCACTCATAGATTTCATAATTGATCAAAGAAATCATAAATAGCTTGGATAAATAGCAACTCAGACCATACAAGGTATAAAAGAGCTTCACAAGTTAGGGTTTGTTCGCAGAGATTTGAAGCCAGAAAATAAAATGATAAACTTTCACCAGGAACAGTAACAATCATTGATTCGAACAGAGCCTTTAGAGTGGAAGTATTAAAGCTTGGAAGTGTATGGGAACTCCAGGCTATTATCCAGAATGAGAAGACTGGAGAAATGGAGACTTACAGTGGGATGTGTGGGCTTTAGCAGCAATAATAATAGAGTGCGATATGCCTCGCAACGATTACTACTCTACAAGGTGCGAGAAGGATGCAAGGCAAAGAATAAAGCAATTTATTGACAAAACAAGAGTATCTCAATCAATGAAGCAAATGGCAGAGTCAATAATAATAAAACCAAACTCAAGATCAGACATATCAATAGAGTAGATGGAGTTGTGGTTAAGTAAGATCATCTTCAGACCTCTCCCACATGGTCCAAAAGTTCATTTTGAGTTATTGAATTAAATACATTCACTATAAATATCACATTAAAACATATTAATAACCCTAAACCCAAACAAATTCCCTACAAATCAAAGCACTTTTAAACCTCATTAAAGGGTTTTGGAGTTTAGATTGCGGTACTATTTTATCGCATTCCTGGAGCTAGATAACTTGACTTTAATGTGAGGTTGTAATTTATTGAATTTTGATGCTTCTAATTAAAGTCAACTTATCTCGCTCCAGGGATGCGATAAAATAGTACCGCAATAATAAAGAAGTCCAGCTAATTTTAAATTTCCTATTGAATGAGCCAAAGATCGTTTTAATTGGCCAACTTTAACTGCCGCTATTTTTACTTAAATTTAAATTAATTAATTTTAATTCCCCATTTCGAATGTATTTCTAAAATAATGAAATATATTCTTATTGAAAGAATTGAAATTTAAATTTAAATTTAATCTTTATTGCAAAATTTTGACTTAATATTTTTTATTCAACTTAGTCATCAGACAAATTTGAAGCATGAAAATTTATATCAAAAATATCGCCAAACGTATTGGTGAGCATTTCTAAAATCTAAAAAATTTTTATTTGTATTTATTATAGAATATAATTTTTAAACAAAAATATAAATTTAACAGCTATTATCATTATATGAAAATAAGATATCGTTTTAATTCCCTTAATATATAATTAAATAAAATTATTTAAATAATAAATAAAATTTAATTACTTTAATTTAATTCTTAATTACGAAACATTTCAGACATTAAAACAATAAAGAAATTTTTAAATTAGAAATTTCTCAATTTAATATTATAATTTTAATAAATCAATTACTTATTATTTTCCTGGTTTATATTAAAAACCTAAAACCCCTAATGAGCTTTAAAAGTGTTTTGATTTGTAAGATTTTTGGGTCATTATGATGTTTGATGAGAAATTATGTTTTTTTACAGGGTAAGAAATAGAAATGAGCGAAATTTAGAGCGTTTTTAGGATAAGAATATTTAGATTTATTACTTAAGCTTAGGTATGGCTCAATTATTTATATAGACTAAGTCAAACAAGTACTGAGCTTTTCAGCTATTGCAAAGCTTCTATACAAAATTTACTCAACTATTAGATATAACTGCTTGTTAGCAGTTTACCATTAAACTCTTCTCTAGATAATCTCCAGCAAGAAAATGGAAGTTACTACTCCCAATATAAACTACTTAATGCACATTTTCACTTGAAAAAGAGCTTTGATGTTCCTTCGTGAGTTTCCAGATAATAATCTTACTTCTCCTTAAACTATTGGCAAATTTTTAAGACGAAATTGAATTTATTTCAGGTCTTTCAACAAAGTAAAGATATTTATTTATTTTATTTTACTATTTCAGAGTAATATTAAAATCAGCAAGCTATACTAATAACAACTAAGTTGTACATGCTGATGAATCATGTAAAAATTCAACACGAATATAAATAAGCCTTGGTACAAATGTTAAATCAAATAGAAGTTTATGATTATAAAGTGAAGGATGTCACTCATGAACTCTTAGTTGGTATGAAAAAAGATTGAGGCATAGTAAATTATGTGATTTATACTCAATATTAAGCGGATGCAGAAAATAAGTTCTTGCATAAACTAAGAGATAGATACAAATATCATGATAAAATTTTGTTAGTTTTTACTTATTAATATCCAAGCCTAATGAATGGTAGTTATTATTTAAATAAGTTTATTCCTTAAATCTCTATACATATCACAATTTTTTGGTTTCATGAATGAAATTTTGGTACCTTCCATCATGGTTAAGAATAAGTCAACTCTATACTATGATAATAACAATATTTTTTCCTCTTCCTATTAACATATATCTTAATATGATTTATAAATTTATGGATCTTATTGTTTTAGATCTTACTATTAAAAATGGACAACTTATAGGGGATAAGCTGGTTAAGATAAAAGGAGAAAGTACGATGCAGAAGCTGTAGCAAACTTAAGAAGGTGTTCCATTTTTTAAAAATTAACTTCCATTATATTAGTACTATATTTGGTTAAATTTAATCAGAAAAGGAACTAACTTCGTTGTTTTAATGACATAAATTATTAGATTAATCTTATAGTTTTAAAATGATCAGGTTTTAATGTAAAATTTCAAAAATAACTCAAAACTTAATTAGTACTTGTACGAGCTTACTCTATATGTGTTAAAATAAAAAAATTATCAATTAATTAGAGAATTTATATAAACCAATTTAGAATATGATCTCTAACAACTCAAAATTAACCATTTTTCAATAGTGCACACTCTATATAGAGCATTAACTCAAGAAGTTATTTTAGCTTAATATTAGAAATTTAAATTTTACTTATACAATGCTGCTAAATTAATTAGCAAAGCAGTGTCCTATGAAACAGTCTAATTCATTAAGAAAGTAGCCATCTTCATTGAAGGGAAATCTTAGCTTAAAGTACTAGTGTGTAAATGAGAGATATTTGGCTTAAAATAAGAGCAAGAAGTAGAGAGCGGGGGATTCAAACATATATTGACCATGCAGAAGAGCATAAATAAAAATTATTAGCCAAAAATTTAAACTTCCAATGAATAAATCGTTACATTAAGTTTCAATTGAATAAATTTTGAAAGAAGCATATCAAAGAAATAAATTCTGGCAAAGCAAAGATATATTTCTAGCATGATAAAGGATTGGGAGATATTAGTGTACAGCATGCATGAAGTCATATACTCGCCATCATATATTAATATGGAAAAGCATCAACTTAGTGAACCACTTAAATAAAAAACTAATATTCTTGAATTTTAAAGAGAGTAGCTAGAAAACTCAAGAAGTTTAAACTAAGAATCGTCGATTAAATTGGAGTCAATACGTTTTCAGCAAGCTACTAGACAAGGCAATTAAAATGCCTTTTAAGTGTGCTATTGATCTTAGGATTTGTACTGAAAACTAATAGAATATATATAAACGTGTCTGCACAACAAAATTCATAGTTTTTTTATAAGATCAAAACAAAATCTACACTTTAGATATCTTCTTAAGAAATAACAGTCATGGAAAGATTTTGCCATTGAATATATTGCTATTAAAGACCAATTATTGCAAGAATCAACTTTCACTTGATGGAGGAGGTATTATAAGTAATGACTTCATCGCTATAGGCAAAAACTATTTTAAATAATTATGTTATTATTAATATCATGATAGATACCTAGATTTTCATTATATACTATCAGATATGATGCAGGGTGTTATGGAGATGCATGAACTTGGACATATTCATAGAGATTTGTATAATTAAAACGTATTTTTAAATTCCTACCCATAAGAAATATTTTCAAAGATTTCAATAAGGGTCTAAGATATAATTTAGTTCTTTTAGCATAAGTACATGTTAATTCAGGGTTCATTCCAAAAAAAGTCAAGTATAATAAAAGTTATGTTGAATTTGATGTTTGGGCAATAGCTGCAATGACATATTAGAAAGTGATTTGGAACATATTTCTTTCTTTGGGTATTAATCATTAAAAGCAATAAATATGTTAAGCCTAGAAACACTGAAAGTAAGAAGCTTTTAAGAAGAAATGAGAAGCATAGTAGAGAATATAATTGTGAAAGCTGCAAACAATCTTCAAACATTAGATGTCTTCCTAGACCCACAAGAGAGAGAGAGAGCTTATCTTAAGAGATTTAGTAAATATATGCAGAGTAAAATTTGGTTGAATTAAATACACTAAAACTAAAAAACTATTAATTAAATTCACATTAACCTTCATTTTCTCTACAAACCCTTTTAAGACTTAACTATAATTTATTAATTGAAGCACTTATAAACAGCCTTAAAAAGTTCTGGGGTTTCGATTGCAATTGAATTAGACCCTGAAAACAAAAATTTATTATTTTTTTTTGATTAAAAATTTATTCATAAATTAACAATTACTTAATTAAATGATTTGAAAAATTTAATAAATTTATTAAAATCTAAATATCTTATCTAATTTATGTGAATTCAGATGGAATTAATGTAGGAATGTGCTATCATTATCATTCATGCTTAATTAAAGTGCAGACTTAATTAAAAACCAGAATATTGTAATTTAACTCTTTTTTAAAAATCTCTTATTTTAAATTAAATAAAATATTCTTTCATATCAAAATATTCAATGATAATTCAAAATAAGTATTATTA
Source organism: Oxytricha trifallax (assembly GCA_000711775.1). Lineage (NCBI taxonomy): Eukaryota > Ciliophora > Spirotrichea > Sporadotrichida > Oxytrichidae > Oxytricha > Oxytricha trifallax. The sequence continues at coordinate 14,017 of ARYC01018357.1, forward strand.
TTTAGGTTTTAATTGAGGTGCAATTTTTTAAATTAATTAAATTTGCATTAAAATAGTAAATAATTTCATTATTTGAAAGTGATACAATTTAAAATCTTTAAACTATAATCGAAGTTTAAATTTTTTCGGGCGTTAAATATTTGAAAATTCATATAAATATAAAATTTAATCCTCACATCTTTAATTCTCCTTAAATCTTCGATCACCATGATAGCCTGCCTCTCAATTTTATTTTTTCCAAATTTATTAAATAATAAAAAAAAATGTTTAATTTTAAGGTAAAAGTGAAATTTTTTTTGAAAGAGTTTATTTCGTAGGATAATAAAACATTCGAGAATACATTACCATTATCGATAAAATACTTAAAAATAGGAAAAATAGAGAAATCTGAATATACAAAGAACCTAATTATATTCAACTGGCAATAATTTTAGATTTTTGTAATATAAATTTAATGTACAATACTTAAAATTTATCAGATAACTAAATTTAAACTTATTATGCAACTACTGCTAGAATATCGCAGTGGGGTGTGATTGGAATTTTATTTTTAATTCTTAGATAATTTTTAATTTCAATTGTGTAAGTTTAGGATAAACAATAGTCGTGCTCAAGATTGATTGAATTAAATTTGTGCTCGTCACTTTTACAAATAAACACTTTCTCTCTTTAAACTTCATACTCTTACCTCTCAAGTTTACTAAGATTATTCTTGATGAAATCAGATCATTTCTTGCTGAACTGAAACTATTGTGCCTTATTATACAAATAATCATCTCCTCACTAATGCGTCTCCTGTTATTACCACAATTTTCAATTTTTAATAACTTTAAATTATCATCAGACACTTCATATGCCATGCTTTTAGAGACATTATTATCAATGGTACATTTTTAGAGATTTCTAAGTCAATTCAATCACTAAACTGAAACTGCTTTCAGCTAATGACGAAGATTTTGAAGTACTTTTAAGAATTCTAGAATTCATTTTATTATAAATAAAAATAGATTTATATTACAAAAATCTAAAATTATTGCCAGTTAAATATAATTATGTTCTTTGTATATTCAGATTTCTCTATTTTTCCTATTTTTAAGTATTTTATCGATAATTATTAATTGATATAATGAAGTTAATTCTTTATTTGCTTTTTCCAGAAATAAATGATTTGAAATCACATAAAAATTCAATAATTCTACAGAATTTTAAATATTTTATAGACTATTGTATTGAAATAACATTTAGTAATTTTTAGTAACTTAAAATATAATTTTTGTGAATTAATAAATTACTTAATCTATTAATTTTAATTTGCTACTTATTTGTATTTGGAATAATGTAATGCCTTTTTATTTATAATTAAAACTTCTTAAATTACTGACAAATTAATTTAATTAAATCTTACATTTTATTAGAAATTTTTTACACAAAAAACATCTGATTTAAATTATTTTTATGAAAATATTTGAATATAAGAATCTTGATTATTTAAATTAACATATGATTATATAATTGTGATATAAATTTAATATTTATGATCCTTTATTTTTTAATAAATTTAAAATTAATATATTAATTTAATATTCATAAAATACAAAATATAAGGAAATCATAATTATATTAAGCATAATTGCTGTTTATTTAAATAATTTTACAAATGTAAATAAAAAAATAAAACAACCCAAAAATATTGAATAAATTTATAAGTTTATTTTTGATAAATTTAACTGATAGAGTTTTTTAAATTATTATTTTTAATTGATTTCAAAGTTATAAAGTTTTTGGTAAACAATTATATTTCATCTAAATTAAACTTGAATATGATATTTTTCCGAAAAATTGTAAATTATAGTATTATATTGAAAGAAATTTCACCATAGTTATATATTATTTGAAATATTCTTCTTAATCTTGATAATTATTCAAAAGATTCGCATTTTTCTAAACATTTTACTTACTAATCAATTTAGATTAAGACCGTTCCATTTAATTTTTTATATTAAATTAAGACGTATTATTACAAATTCTGTTTGTATTAATTTTGAAATAAAAAATTAATTTCAAAAATTCATGCATAATAATAAATTCTCTCAAGTTAACGTTGTGGGTTTCCTTACATACAGAATATCTTAATTCAAATTTAAATATAATTATAATAGCGATATGATTAATAAAAGATATTAATTCAAAAACCTAATTATTTTTTTCAATAAATGTAGTATATAATAAAAAATATAGGAACTAATAATTTATTGCATTAAATTTGATAAAATTTAAAAACTTTGTTTTAATGAAGAAATTAGAAAATAAAAAATGTTCAAATAATAGTAAAAATTTTCTATAAATAATTAAACTTAATATTTAAAATGAGATTAATATAACTTTTAAAGTAATAAATAGTATAAGTCAAGTTTGAATGTATTTAATCATATATTACTTTTTAAAGATGTTTAGTTATTTTTTATTCAAATATTTAAATTTAATATTTAATATCATATAATCAGGATTATATTTTTTTAAAATAAATTTTTTCAAAAATAATTATAAGAAATTAAGCAATCAATATCAAATAAAACATTTTATCTTTTTTTTAGCTATAAATAATTTTGGTTTAAATTGCGGAATTATTAAATGTTTAAACAGCTTATATCTTTATTGATTAGATAATAATAATCACAAAGATATTTTAATTTAATGACTTTATTTTCATATCTTATTCTTATTTTATTGATTAAGATATTGTAAAATTAAAATATTCTTAATAATTTAGAGTATGAAATAAGTTATTTATTAAATTTTCCAAATTTATATCTATAACTCACTATTTATTTAAGTAATTGAAATTTCCATTTAATATCCTTTACTTTTAATAATATATTAAATTTATAGTAAATATTGTTGTTTTATTAAATTATTTATTGATTTAATTACTCTTTATAATATTTTAAGATAAAATGAGCATAATTTCTTAATGAATTGTAAATATAGAAATAGTATCAAATAAATGATATTCTTTTAGACTATATTCATTAAAAAAGTTTAAATCAATCATGAAAAACCGCAATAAAAAGTCCATAATTTCAAGGATTTAAAACTTTATAATAAATTTAGATGCTTTTGGGTATCCCATTAGTCTCACCTATAAAAATAAAAAAACATTCTAATCTACAATGGGTGGTGCTATTACTATTGCATCAAGAATTGGAATTTTGGTATTTTCATAAACTAATAAAAAAAATATGTTAATTTGAATTATTAGAGAAAAAATAATATTACCCTTTTAAAGTTTACTAGAAATTATTAACATAATCAACAATCAAAGTATAAAATAACTTAAATTCTTATCTCTAATACTATTTCAAATTCTTTTCTATAATTTATCAAAAAAATATATTGAAAGTACAATAAAAAATACGTCATTTATCAGAAACCTAGCAGTTGACGAGACATTTTTAAATTTATTTACAATTTATAAAATGAGACAGAGTACTTATTCGATTAATAAAATTTTGATTTAGCTATCAAGCTACAGTATCAAATGCCACTTTTCAAAGGGAGAAATATTACAGATACATTGCATAAGTATGCGTATGCAAAATAATATCATAAATTATAATTTTAAGATTCTTTTATAAATAATTATTTATTTTTAATATTTTATTTAAGTTTACAGATTAGATAGGTAGAGTTTACATTCACTGCAGAAGACGGCTAATAATAGATTATAAATAAATATTATTAAAAATTTTGGGGGGAGGGAAGTTTCCTGTCAAAATTTATGATAAAAAATCTTTTTAGGGAAGTTTCCTGTCAAGAAAAATTTTTTTATTTTTTTAAATTTATTTTTTTAAATGAAATTATTTTTTTTAACTATAAACACTTTCTTTGATTTTCACATATTTGTAGTTCAAGAATTTAACCTATCGCTCATGAAGTATTACTAGATATTGCTTATGTTGAACATTTTTTTCATTAATATATAATCTTATTTATAATTAGTTTTTCATAACTTTTAGTAAATTTATAAATAAAATATCGTTCTATCTTCAAGTTATAATATTAGAAAATAAAATATTGCAATATATCTATTTAACTCTTAAAAATGTTTCAATAATTATTTAGCCCCTTTAATGAGTAAAAAATAATTCATTAAAAAGTTTTATATATAAATTAAAAAATTTATAAGAAAAAATTATACTTGACAGGAAACTTCCCCCCCAAAATTTTATTTTCATAGCTAATTAAAATATGTGCAAAAAGAGAATATATTCAAACTCGTTATAACTATATTAATTTAATAAATACAAAGATAAGTAAATTTGATTTATATACATGTTATTATTTAATAATTTTTGTATCATAAATGATTAATTATTATAAATGTGATGAGACTAGATTCAAAGGAGAATAGGTAGTAACAAAGAATTTGGGTATTAGAGAGGTCTTTAAATGTCCAGAAGATCTAAAATTTGGTCTAAAGGGGAACTTTCAAAGTAGTTTTCTTAAATTTTTGAAAATAGAGGTGCATTAGTTAAAATCCCAAAAACATTAAGTAGATGTTTTAGTGATAAGAGTTTGAGGGTAAAGTTGGAATCATAATGGGGTTAAATGAGAAATCAAGCCAGTTTGCATAATTAAAAATCAAAATTACAAATCTAGGTTTTAATTATGATGAGAAATAAATTTTGTTGCTTATCCCTGGGTATAATACTAAAGACCATAGACTAAATTTAATCGGCAGCTATAACAAAGATTTTTTACATAATATCAAAACTTTTAACATTGCTTGTTAAATGTTTTGCAATTTATCACCATGCACTAAAAAATATACTGGAAAATAATTAAAGGTCACTCAGAACCCATATTGATCACCATTTTGTAAAGCCTTTCCAATTGAGAAGCTATACAAGATGGTTATAATTGCAACTTTCCTAACATGAATATCTATCTTTAAACCCTAGTCAATGTTTAAAAGAGTATAAAAATATTAAATCTTGATTGTCATAAAGAAGCAGCTAGGTTAACAAATCAAACAGCGAATTTGGTACTTTAAAGCATATTTAAATAAGACAATGTATTTACCAATAATAAATGCAATCGAATTAAACTCTGATTTAAGAATTACTATAAGACTTATTCCTATTGATGCTAAGTTATAAAATTTAATGTATGCTTCCAAGGAATTCCTTCAAAGCCATAATATTTAAGACTAGCGTATGAACATGAATTTCTCGCTTTATAATTAAGAATAATCCGAATCGAAATTTCCCACTAATAAATGCCATTTTTAAAAAGATGTATAAGTAAGTAATGCAAGAATTCAATCACATTAGGGAGTTATTTAGAGCATAGTCTTATTGAATTTAATTTGAAATTATTATAAGAGAGTATCAATATAGTGAGTTAGTTTTTAGCACATAATTAAGAGCAAATATCACGACTAATCACTAGGGTGTGCACTTAGAACCAGAGTATAAAAATAGATTTCCAGAAGAGTTTAATGGGATGTTTTAAGAAATGACTAAAGTTGTGAAGGAGCTAGTTGAATAAGGAAGTTCACAGAAATTAGGCAACGTAGAACGTAATGATGATCTTTTTCCTTTAGATATAATTGCCATTGATGTGAACAAAGCAATTATAATTAATAGTGACATAAGAAAATATTCTTTGCACTTTAGGATACTTAAAATAAGAGTGAAGTAATCTATTGGCCCTTTAAAGGAAATCTTTTTAGCAATAGCTAGAATAATCCTAAAATGTGTGTGGAAAGTATTGCTTAATTTGGTACAAATTTGAGAAATAATCAATAAATTTTGCTCATAGATATTATTCAAGTAAATTAATACTAATAAATTAAAGAGATTGCAGAGGTTATATTAGTAAGAGTTTTCTACAAATACTATAATTATAAGAAGACATGCTATAATTAAAGCAGAAAGGCAAATTGAATAGCATCAAATGGACAAGCAGATAAAATTTGATTAAATTGAATACATAAATAATCATTAAATGTTCATTTAATTAAAATCAAGCCTATTTATGACATCTAATTCTAAAGGACTCCAAACTATACCCTATAAATCAATAGGCTGTAATTTAAATTTACTATAAAATTAATTAAGGGATTTTAGGGTTTAAAGTGCAATTAAGACTATTTAGATGCGCACTACTAAGGTGAATAATGTGGAAGTTAAGAAGATATTGATGAAATTATTTATATTTTATATTTTAATAAGAAATTTTCAAAAACTTGGAATTATATGTACCTACAATGAACAACTTTTTCGATGCTAGTTCATATGATGAAATTATTAAAAAAGATTTAACAAATTTCTATTGATAAATGTGCAAAAGAATATACAGTTTTATAAGAAAAGATTTAATATAAGTATTTTAATTAAATTTATATCAAGCGTCTAATGTAATTTGAATTTAATTCATTTTTGACTCTTTTAAATTACTTTGTCTATTAATACTATACAACAGTTGCTAGCAATTTCTCTTAAAGTTACTTATTAAAGATGGGATAAAATAATGCAATATTGAGAGACAGTCCAATAGCTAAGAATTTCTACAACTAAAACATTACATTCAAAATTTAATTGTAATTAAAGCAAATTTACATTTCTTAAGAAGTTAAAATATATTAATTCAACACCTTTAGGCCATATTACAATTTCAACACTCATATATCATAATAATTTGCCCCTCTGGTTGTTATTTTTTTATTAGACGAGTAAGTTGTAACATTCGAAAGATAAAGATATACTTTCTTCGATGCTCTAGCTAGAACTGGAGGATTCATAGGTATCATAAATATTATTAATTTATATTAAGTAAATAAGTTATAAATTTATCTCTAGTTCTATAAATTATAAGTTTTAAAACTTGAGACTATAAATATTGTTTGTAGATACATACTATCAGGCTTACAATAACTTCTTTTCTATATTTCGATAGTAAACTAAATTAAATAATATTGGAGGAAAACATTTGATTTGGTAAAATAATTAAAAATTAACATATTAATGATTAAAATTGTGGCATAATAATTTCTTGAAATCTAGAAAATATGGGACTTGTTTATTAGAGAATTCAAAATCAGGGGCTTTACTATGAGCGGTATCTTTCTATCGGATCCCTTAAGCAATATAACTCGACTTTAAAAACTGGTAATTATTTTAGTTGATTTTGTTTCCAAAAATTAAAGTCGAATTATCTCGCTTCAGAGATGCTATAGAAGGATATCGCTCATAGAAAAGTCCAGCTGATTTTGAATTCTCGATCGAACAAGTGCCATATTTTCTAGATTTCTAGAAATTATTATGCCACGATTTTAATTATTAATATATTAATTTATAATTTATTTTCCTAAATCAAATGTTTTCCTACAATAGTTATTTTAAACTCATAGACAACTAAAAAATACAAATAAAATCAATAACTATTTAAGAAAGTAAATGTCAACAACATTTCATAAAGTAGTGTCAATAAACAATAGTCATTAGTAGAAAAAATATATAAAAATTTAATCAAAACTAAAGCAAAAGTCTTTTCTTTTCGAGAATATGTATAACGATTAATATTGATATTACAAAAAAAACAACAAATAATAATAATAATAATATTAATTTTCTAATTAATTTAATTGGATAAGTATTAATTGATTAATTGCAATTATTTTAGCCAAAGTGAAAATTATAAATTTAATATAATATTAAAATTAACAATATTGTCATGCAGAAGAAAGAAATTAGTGAAATCTTAGGTAAAATACTTGAAATTTAATAAAGTTAAGGCGAAAGTAGATAAGTATTTAGAAATCACTAATCTAATAAAATAGCAGAACTTCACTAAAATCTTAGGCTAACTAAATTTAAAGTACGACTAGTTAAGCCTAATCAAAGGAATGCTAAACTAGAATGGAAATTAAGCTGCCAAAATAGATGATAAATAAGAAATTATTAATTTTTATAATAATAACTTTTTAATATTTAAAAGAAAGTGAAGCCATTAAAAAAGAATAGAAACAAAAAAAGGCAATAAGATCATTACTCAATAGATTATTATATTTTTATAATTAGATGCCATTTGAACAGATAGAAAGATTTAGATACGTATACTGTCACGACTAAATATTAATGTTTTAATTTTAGAAATAACAGTGATATTTTATAATAAATTGAAATTTAGTATTTTCACACAAATTTTATGTTAAAAAAATACTATAAACATCTCTATTAAATCTAAATAGTAAATTTATTTTCAGTTTAATTTGGAGTTTGAACCTATTTCTTAATTATTATTTTTAAAAAAATGATTTTTAGTTAAATCAAAATCAGGAAAAATGTGAATAAAAATGGAATTTACATTTAACAATAAACAATAAAAGGATCATTTTTTAAAAATAACTTAATAGTACTAACTCACATTTAAAATTATCTATAAGTAGTTAATTCCCAAACAGAATATATAAGATACTAAACTATAACTTTTATATGATTATATTATAATTTTTTCTATTTTATTGATAGTAAACTGTAAAATTAGCATAAAATAGATTAAATTATTTAAGAAATATCAATATTTAATTTGATTTATAATTTAACCCTAGTATAGTTTTTCATTAAATCGAGAAAATAATCTATATCCTCAAAAATTTTAGGCACTGTTAAAAATATCGACGCTTATGGTTATCCTATAAGTCTGACTAAAAAAAATAGTAGGACCTTCTAATCTACTCAGGGTGGTGCATTTACTATTGCAGCGAGACTTGTAATCATGGTGCTTCTCATAAACATACATTTAAATTACATGCAATAAATCTCAAACTATCACCTTAAAGTTTACTAGAAATTATCAATGTTATAAATAAGCGAAGCATTTTCAATTTTAATTCTATTTAAATAATGTTTTTTTTGAAATTCAGTTTCTCTTGGAGCAGGATAATCATAGCTAATTTTTGGCTAAACTAAAAAGCCTGAAATTAATTATGTAGAGAGGGAGGTAGAGCTTAGAGCTCTTGAGTTTGAAGTAGAGGTTTTTATCATAAAATTTTGGAGGCGGGGAAGTTTCCTGCCCCCAACATTAATTTTTTATTGTTTGGCAATAAAAATATTGGAAATAAATAAATTTCAATTTCAATTACCATAACCATGTGCTAAACAACTTTTATTAATATAAAATTTTCAAGGTACATAATCATTCTTTATCATATTATCTTTTATAAACAAGGCTAAAATAATTGTTTTTTATTAATAATTAATGTGATTTTCATTAAAATGTAAATTCATTATCAAGCTAGAAATGATATTTGAAGCTAAATAAAAAATAACTATAACATAATTGATGATAAAGATTCTTTGAAAATTATATAAATTACATTTTTTTATTAATGGGACAAGACTTCATCCCTTGGGTGCATTTAAAATTTTGAGCAGGAAACATCCCCCCCCAAATTTTATACCAGAGGGAGAGCACAAAGATAGAAAGATAGGACTTTAAACATTAATTGAATATGTTGAGGAGCTAAAAGAACAGCAACCAATTCAAAAATAAAAACACTTTGAGTGCAATGATTGTTAAATCTTCTTCTCAACTGAGTAGAGCTTGAAGAGGCATATTAAAGAAATATATTCTGGTAAAGCGAAGATTATTTCAAGCATGATAAGTTGGATGGCAGGTATTAATGCACGACTTGCATGAAGTCTTACACTCACTCAGCTAAGGTTAAAAGATACATGCAAAAGCATCATTTAAGCGAGTTTTTAATGTAAGATTAAGAGACTTAAAAACTTATAACTGCGAAGAGAAAGTCTAAAACTCTTGAATCTTTAAGAGAGTAGTAAGAAAAGCTCAAGAAATAGAAACGATATGAGTCAATGAATCAATCTGCAGGCAATACATTTTTAGCATGCTTCTAAGAAAGAGCTATGTATATTCCTGCATTAAATGCTGTTGATCTTAGCAGTTGTATAGAAAACTGCTTGGAAATAAACGTGCCTAGCAAGTCAAAGCTTATAGTAGTCGACGAGTTTGCATACAAGGTATATCCTTTCAGCTATCTCATTAAGAATGAACAGTATTAGAATGATTTTGCTAACGAATATATCGTTCTTAGAGAAGCTTAAAAAAGAGATTTCAAAAACTTGCTTAAGCTAGACGGTGTTATTTTAAGCTTTGGGTTAATTGCATTAAGGCTAAAGAAATATGAAATGACTCTAAGAGACTATCTATATCAAAACAGATATCCGGATGACTTGAATGATATACTTTCAGATATGATTAAGGGTGTCTAGGAGTTGCATGAAATTCGATATTTTCATAGAGATCTGAAGGCTGAAAATGTGATGCTCAACCTCTGTCTTATAGAAGTTGGAGTTATCGATTTCAATAGAGCCTTAAGATAAGAGATTGTAACATTAGAAAATGTTCTTGGGACACCAGGATACTTCCCAAACAGAGAGAAGTGGGCAAATGGTTCAGTTTAGTGGGATTTATGGGCAGTTTCTGCTATCATATTAGAAAGTGACATGGAAAACATGTCTTACTTTGGTACTAAGCATGAAAAACAATCAATTAGCTTAGCTTAGAAGCATATAAAGTAAGAAGATGTCTGCGAAGAAATAAAAAGCATAGCAGAGATGATAATTGTGAGAGCTCCTTCATATCCTAGATAATCCTTAGATGACACACTCGAGCCACTATAGAGAGCAAGATTCAAGAGACACAACAAAAACAAACAGATTAAATTTGTTTGAATAAAATTCTCTAATACTCATGAAATATCCATTAAATTCACATGAAGCCTGCCTTTTCTCTACTAACCCCAGTAAGACCCCAACTATACCCAACAAATCAAAACACTTATAAACTTCACTAAGGGGTTTTGGGGTTTTGACTCTGTTGACAGTCTTGAAAGTAATGCCATTTCTTTTATAGATATTAGCTATAGTCTAAGGAGAGATACGCATGTCAGGAAACTTGCAATGAAACATGACAGCTCGTTTGTCAAGAGGAAAGTTAGCCCAAATCTTTAATGTTTTAGAGTCACAGAGATAGTCGATAGGGGTGAGAACTTTTATTTTATTATAGGATGTTTTCAAGAGCCTTAGTTATAATGCTAAACAGCAAACATGCAGTGATACCTAACAGTTGAATTCTTGCTAAGTAGTCTATGCCTGTATAATTCAGCATTAGATTGATTTATTATATGTTAATACTTGTACCATACCTAAGTTTAAACAGTAAATTTAAATTTTACTCATCATTTCGCTAATTTCAATTTCTCATTTAGCAATTTGGCCTAATTTCTCTACTTACCCCAACTATAACCTACAAATTACAGCACTTATAAACCTCACTAAGGGATTTTGGGGTTTTGAAAGTTACAGGTCTTAGAATAGTTAAAAATAAAATAGATTTGTTTATAATTAATCAAAAATTTTATTTGAGTAATTTAATTAATCTATCAATTTTTAATTTAATATTAAATTTTAATATTTGTAAATATAGATGGTTATTAATTAATAAAAAAAATTAAAACAAATTCAATTTAAACATATTCTTATTATAAACGTAAACTTGGCTGACAATCTCTATAATATTAATTAATAGAATTATATATTATCATATCTTAATCTAAGAATAATTTTTTTAATTTATTTATTTAAGATGAGGAGTTTATACAAAATTATTCATAAGATAAATATGTATTATAGCAAAATATATATATATATATATATAGATGCTTAAAATATATAATTTATTAATGTGTTTTTTAACTAAATAAATTAAATCAAATAATTTGACATTTAGATTAAAATGTAAAATTATAATTTTATTTAATATATATTATTACTATCTAATTTATATATTAATTTTAAATTTATATTTGAATTTTAAAATGTTTGGAGGGGTAAAGTTTCCTGCCCTCTTCGGAAGTTTTTTGCCCCATTAATAAAAATATGTAATTTTTATAATTTTCAAAGAATCTTTATCATCAATTATGTTATAGTTATTTTTTATTTAGCTTCAAATATCATTTCTACCTTGATAATGAATTTACATTTTAATGAAAATCACATTAATTATTAATAAAAAACAATTATTTTAGCCTTGTTAATAATATATAATATGATAAAGAATAATTATGTACCTTGAAAATTTTATATTAATAAAAGTGTTTAGTACATGCTTATGGTAATTGAAATTGAAATTTATTTATTTCTAATATTTTTATTGCCAAACAATAAAAAATTTAATGTTGGGGCAGGAAACTTTCCTCCCCCCAAATATATTTTAATATTTATTGCAATTTTATTTGCTTTTATGTAATGTGATATTATAATTTTACTGATGAAATTAAGATTTAAACTTTTAAAATAAAACTTACTTTATTATTTTCTACATCTTAACTTTAAATACTAAAAATATAATAGTCACTTAGACTTCATATTAAGGAAACAATATCAGTATGTCATACTTAATCACTTAATAATTATACATAATAAAACTATTATATATTTTTATTTTAGTATCATAGTTTGAACAAAAGTAGAATTAAAATGCAAAATTTTTTCTAAAAAATAATGTTATGATTTAAATTTAATTCTTTATTAAAAAAAATAAAATTTTAAATAATCTAATATTATAACAAATTTGCTGCTGGTCCATTGAAGTCAAAGATAGGGAATACGATTCCCAAAAGCTATTAGTCAACGTATCTTTGAAGCATTTCCTTATAATTTTAAAAAATATAATAAATTATAATAATTTTCTGCTTTAAATTTCAATTAAAATGAATTCTTAAAAATGACAAATCTTAAATTAAATTACATAATATTTTTATGTATGAATATAAAATGTTCTAATAAATGTGATTGTATGAAAGAAAATAATTTTATATAATATTAAAGATCTTTTTTTTGAATTTTAAATTAAGATTTTACTGACTATATTTTTGGAAAAAATGAAGAAACAACTTTTTTATAGGATGATATAATATTATAAATAATATTTTAATTAGTAAAATATAATAAAAAATAATTTTAAAATTATTATTTATTGAATTTTGATTTCTCTCAAAATTCTTAATATATCTTCATACTAATTCAATTTTATAACATTTATATATTTTTATAAAATTAATTTGAATATTAAGCAACTTAATTATTTGTTTTTCATATTAACTCAATTAATTAAATGCATAAATTAAATGTATTTTAATGACCTCTCAAAATGAAGAAGAGAATCATAAGATAGGCTGCTATAAAATGATTTTATTAAATAAAATAATTATTAAATAATATTTGTTTACAATTTAATTATATTAAGTTGCTATTTACATGCCCTTAGATTCCAAAGTTTTAATTAAGTTACCATACGATCTGTCCATAAATTCTCCCAAATGCAAGAATTTCTAGAGTGGTGAATCTTTTATGATATTGTCTACTACTATTGATGGGGTCTGTGAAAGTGAAATGTTGAGAACAAGACCAAAATGAGCTGGTAGCAAAAACATCAAATAAGCCGCCTTCAATCTTCCTAAATTTAAAAAACTATAAATATAAATAGAAAAGGTTTCCTTAAAATTTTGAATTAATTATTAAATAAATAAAAATATAATTTTTATAGCATAATGTTTTCATATAAATACAAAACAAAATTTCTTGAATTTATAAATTTTAAAGCTCTCATTAATTGTAAATAATAGAGGATTTATGATTGGCAATAAAGTCTTTTATAATACTGTTTCTGGGCTAATGACCTTATACTATCGGTTAAACGAGGATTTAATTATCATAATTAGCCATTTGCTAATTCGGTAAGGTTTCTTTATCTGCTAAATTATCCTGAACTGATCTTTACATAATATATATGTCCTGACCGAGACTCCCCTCTCCACACTTCTTTATTATAATTTTTTAAAAAATTATATGAGAAACTTAATTTTATTTTTTGAATCACTTTTTACTTTAAAAAATCTTGTCGCTGGCAGCTACTGTTTTATTATTTTATTTTATAGACTTCACTACATTCTTTGACTTTTTCATACAAAAGCTTCTATAGCAAAATACTAAAAATGCAATTTATTTTTGGGTGTCGTTAATTTTATTTTAACTATAACTATAAATAAACTTACACATAATAATTTTATAGTTTTTATATTCTTTAATTTTCTACAATCTTCAGTTTTTTATTATAATTTGATAAATATTTTTAATTTTTAAATAAATTGTCTTTACATATCTATATTATTAGATAATTTAATTATGAGCTTTAGAGATAATTTTATATGATTTTTAAATGATAAAAAAGTAATATAAATATAATTTTTACTGTAAATAAGAAAAATTAAATAATTTAAGAAATAGTTAGTATAAAGAGAAATTTATTTAAGATTATGATATTTATTTTATTACAATTAATATACCAAAATAGATTATAAAAATTATATTAAATTAATTTGGATGCGAAATCACTAAAGATGATCGAAGGCCTCTTACTTTGTAATATTAACATATGTTTGATCTTTGGTCTTTATTTATTGTAATATGTTTTTAAAAGTTTTCAATTTTTTTTATATATTGTAAATTAAAAATATAGTAGAATAGATATTTAAAAAAAGATATTAGCTTAATAGATTAAAGTTTTTTTATTTGAAAATAAAGAAAAAAGAATCCTTCAAATTTATTTCCTATTATAGTGATATAATCATAATTAGACAAGGTAAGTCTATCCGGAAATTACAAAACAAAACATGAGGTATTCAAAATAATTATTTATTAATTAGTCTTATTTAATTTAGTTTTGTGTGGGATGATTGACTCTTTAATTTTTAGCATTATTGTTTTAAATATATTTATTCCAGAGAAAATAAAGAAGGTTTATATAATTGATATGAGATGAAATTTTTTAAAGACTCGAAATAAAGAAATAAATTGTATATTTTATTAAAAAATGAATTAATTCAATATAGATAAATAAAATATGTTGACCATCTTACTAAATTAAATATTAAGTTAATTTAATTAAATTATAAATTTTATAATATTAAATCATATAAAATTATCTCTAAAGCTCATAATTAAATTATCTAATAATATAGATATGTAAAGACAATTTATTTAAAAATTAAAAATATTTATCAAATTATAATAAAAAACTGAAGATTGTAGAAAATTAAAGAATATAAAAACTATAAAATTATTATGTGTAAGTTTATTTATAGTTATAGTTAAAATAAAATTAACGACACCCAAAAATAAATTGCATTTTTAGTATTTTGCTATAGAAGCTTTTGTATGAAAAAGTCAAAGAATGTAGTGAAGTCTATAAAATAAAATAATAAAACAGTAGCTGCCAGCGACAAGATTTTTTAAAGTAAAAAGTGATTCAAAAAATAAAATTAAGTTTCTCATATAATTTTTTAAAAAATTATAATAAAGAAGTGTGGAGAGGGGAGTCTCGGTCAGGACATATATATTTTGAAAATTTTTGAATAATACTTTATTAAATTATATGACCTCGCCTAAGAAGGTTCTTGTAACTGCTATTTATTTACTTTATTAGGGAATGAGTTTATATTATAAGTATTATAATTATAATATAAAAAGTTATCTTAGTCTGATAACTCTCCTCCTACAATTTTTCTAATAAAAACCAAAATAAATACAAATATTTAATTAATTAATAATATATTTATAAAAATTGTTATTATCTTATTTCGTTTCTTTAAAATTTAAATTTAGAATTTTACAAATTTTAATATTTTTTTACAAATAAGAATGATTTTTAGAAACTATATATAAAGCTTTAAGTAAAATATAATGACAATTAGTTATCAGTGAAGTTTTTGAAATTGAGTGTAAAAATAAGTATATAATAATATAGATAATTTTTAAATTTACAATAAAAAAATTCAAAAAAACTTATTTTTAGAAGTTTATTACCATAAAAATATTAATTGAGAAATTCATATATTACAAATATTGCATGGTAAATTACATACAATTTTAAAAATTGAATTAAAATAATATTTGATTAAAAATAATTTCAAATAATATATTATTTTCATATGCGAAAAATCTTGTTTATCTTATTTAGGAATGTAATAGAAATCATTTAAAAGCACTTAATTTAATAATTTAATATTAATTTTTATAATATAAGAAATGTAATCTTTATTTTTTATGGTGAAAATTTATTTACTTGACCATTATAAAATACGAGTAAAATCTTAATTCTTTAGAAAATATCCTACTTCAATTAATGAAAATTACCTGAACTTCTTTACTCAATACAATCTACAAATTTTTTTTAAATTTTAAATTAGTAATAGAGACAGCTCAAGAAAGGTGATTGTGAATATGTTCCTATTTTAATTTTTTATCTCAAGAAGTCTCACTTAATTAGTGAAAAAATTATTTTCATTCTTTTTAATTAAGGCATATTTATTTTAAATAAATAATAAAAATTTCCTTTTGAAAATTCATAATTATTATGGGAAAAGAGCTCAAAAGAAATAAATATTATAATATTAGGCAATGGAAATAGGAGATAGTTAACAAAATTAAGTTATATTGCAGGAATTATTTCTCTATTCATAATATCTTTACGAGCACACAATAAAACTTTTTTCTATTAACAACATTATTAGAATTATTCATATCAAGAAAATAATTTTTTTATTAGAAATTTTATTTTAGTTTTTTATACTATCGCTTTAAATTCAATGCTAATAGACAGTGAGACCTAACAGTAGCAGGAGATTTATGGAGTAGCCTTGCTATCGACGTGTAATTTAGGATAGGATTGTGTTGATCATTATATTCATCACATCCATAACGCAACTTAAACTATAAATCTATAAACTCACTGTCATAAACTGACCCCAAACCTCGCATATACTCACTTAAATTACTAATATTTAAACATTAAACCCCTACATAACCTATTAAAGTAATAAAGTATGCCTTAATAGTCTACTTTTATCAATCAAAAACTCAATCAAACTACTGAAAGGGTTTTGGGGTTTTGAATGTAAATTGCAAGCTTTTGTGTACTTTTAAGCACTAATACACTGATTTTTTTAAATTTTGTGTAAAATTTTAGGATTTGTACACAGACTTTTTGTACATTTTATAGGGCAATTTATACAGCAATTTTGTGTACAAAAAGCAATTGTACATTTAAAAAAAATTTTAATTAAATTATATTTATATACGTTGAAATCATGACAGTTAATATTTGGGGTTTGCTACTTTGTATTTCTAAAATAAGACGATTTACCCATTTGTTTTGTATTTTATCAATATTAATAAAATAAATAAGATAAGGAATCATTAATAAATAATGAAATTACTCATATTAAAATAATTTTTGCAGATAAAAATATAGAAATGAAATAAAAACTGAGAGAAATGCATTGAATTAGTTCTTATATTTATTGTAAAATTCTTATTTGACTGTTAGAGATTTTTATATTATTATTTTTAATTGATTTTAAAGTTACATTGTGTTTAGTAACCAATTATATTTCATCTAATTTCAACTTAAGTATGATATTTTTACATAAGAATTGTAAATTATAGTTTTAATTGAAAGAAATTTCACTATAATTATATTATTTGAAATATTCATCTTAATCTTGTTCATTTTTCAAAAGATTCGCATTTTTCTAAACTTAATTAATATTATGAAGATTTGATAAAGTAAGTATCAAGATCAAGTATTATTTCAATTATAAAAGAAAAAGAAAATTTTACTTACTGATTAATTTAGATTAAGACCAATACATTTCATTTTTTTATTAAATTTAGACGTTTTATTAAAAATTCTGTTTGTATTTACTTTCAAAAAGAAATTTAACTTCAAAAATCCAAGCATAATATTAAATTCTCTCAAGTTATCTTTGTGGGTTTCTTTATATAAGTAGAATCTTAATTTAAATTTAAATTTAATTATAATAGCGAAATGAGTAATAAAAAATATTAATTTAAAACCTGATTATTATTTTCAATAATTTTTATAAATAATATTTACTAAGGAAGCTAATTATTTATTAAATTCTATTTTAACAATTCAAATCATAGTATTAATGAAGAATCTGCTATTAAAAAGCTCAAATATTTATTATAAAAATTTAAAATATTATATCTAAAATATAAAATCAGAATTATTATAACTGTTAATGAAATAATTATTATCAGTCTAGTTTGAATATATTCAATCAAATATTACTTATTAAATATGTTTAGTTAATTTTTTTATTCAAATATTTTAATTTAATATTTAATATCATATAATCAGGATTATTTTTTTTAAAAATAAATTTTTTTCAAAAATAATTATAAGAAATTAAGCAATGAATATCAAATAAAACATATATCTTTTGTTTTAGCTATAAATAATTTTGGTTTAAATTGCGGAATTATTAAATGTTTAAACAGCTTATATCTTTATTGATTAGATAATAATAATCACAAAGATATTATAATTTAATGACTTTATTTTCAAATTTTATTCTTATTTCATTGATTAAGAAATTGTAAAATTAAAATATTCTTAATAATATATACATATATATATTATAGTATAAATAAGTTATAATAAAATTATATAAATTTTATTTATTAATGATAATTTTTTTAAAATAAATTTTATAACTTCAATGATATATTAAATTATATAGGATATATTGTAGTTTTCATTAAATTATTTATTGATTTAATTATTCTTTTTAATTTTAAGGTAAAATGACTTCATAATGACAATTGATAGTAAAAATAGATGTAGTAAATAAATAAATTATATTTATTTTAATTAAATTAATAAACTAGATTTAAATCAATAATGAAAAACCGCCTAAAAAAGTCAATTTTTACAAGGATATAAAATTTTATTACATATTTTGATGCTTTTGGGTATCCCATTAGTCTTACCTATAAAAATAAAAGAACCTTCTAGTCCATATTGGGTGGTGCTGTGACTATTTCATCAAGAATTGGAATTTTGGTATTTTTCATAAACTATAAAATATGATATTTGTAATATTTTATTACTAATACTCTCATTTTTACTGTTTACTAGAAATTATCAACATAGTCAACAATCAAAGTATTAATAGTTAATATAAATTTGATCATATAAAAAATCAATTAATTAATTTATAAATAATTCTTAAAGTACTGTGAAATCCACATCATATATTAGAAATTTAGCAGTAGATGAGATATTCATTAATTTTTCATATTTTTAAATGAGACAGAATACCTATTTGATTAATAAAATTTCGATTTAGCTGTCAAGCTATAGTATCAATTGCCATTATTTAAAGGAAAAAATATCACAGATGCTTTGCATAAGTATGCCTATGCAAAATAAAATTGGGGGGGAGTTTCCAGCCCTTTGAAGTTTCCCGCCAATTGCGAAAGTTTCATTTTCCCTTCAGAAATTTCTTGCCCCAAGAGGATTTTCCTGCTCTTAACATTTATTTTTATATTATACCTTGATTTTATATACAAAACATTTTATTTAATTTCAATGATAATTATTTACCCATTGTCTCATTATAAATTTTAAAATTTGTTTTCCTAATTATTTAAATTAATAATATATGTTACTTTGAATAGATATTTTATAATTTTACCATGATTATAAGATAATTGATGTTAAAAATATGATTTATTATAACTTATTTTATGATAAAGATTTGAGAAACTTTTTAATTATTAATATTTATTAATGTGAGAGGAAACTTGCCCCATAAAATTTAATAAAAAAAATAATTTTGTAATCTAAGTAAATATTGTTTATTTTTTTTATTTTTTTTTAAGTTTACAGATTATATAGGTTGAGTTTACTTTTACTGCAGAAGACGGCTAATAAAAAATTTATGATAAATTTAAATATTTATTTATATGCTAATTAAAATATGGGTAAAAAGAGAATATATTCAAACTTGTTATAACAATTTAATTTAAATTTTAATGAAGAGAGTTATTTTGATTTTTATATATGATAGCTTATAATAGTTTTAATAATTAAACAGATTAATTATTATAAATGTGATGAGACCAGATTCAAAGGAGAATAGGTTGTAACAGAGAATTTGGGCATAAGAGAGGTTTTTAAATGTCCAGAGGATCTAAAATTTGGTCTAAAGGGAAACTTTCAAAGTAATTTTCTCAAATTTTTAAAAATTGAGGTGCAGAAGTAAAACCTCAAAATCCCTTAAGTAAATTTTTTATTGATTTGGTTTGTAAGGTTTAAATATGGGGCTGAGATAAACTAAGTTAATTTTTAAAATGAGAAAAATAATTTGAAAATTTAGAGTCTAATTATGATGCAATATATTTGATATACTGTTTAAGCTTTTAATTGTACAATCATTGAAATAGATTAAATCAAACTAGTTTTGAATTATGCAGTTACAGCAAAGTACTTGTGAAAAAAGTGTTTTAACTGTAAAGCATCACTGCTTTTATCTGTTAAGCATTATAACTTAGGAATTTGAAAACATTCTGAAAAAAATAAAAGTTATAATAGATCAATATTGAATACATCTTTCACTCTAAGAATTTGAAGCATTTGGCGCACTTTTCTCTTTGGCTAGCTAACTTTCATGTTTCATTGCAAGTTTCCTTGCACTCCTATCCCTCCTAAAACTATTTATAGTATTAATAAACGAAATGAATTTACTATCGAGAATGTAAAAAGAAAGATAAAAAAATATTCAATATGCTGTGATATTTTATAGTAATATTGTAAGAATACATTAAAAATTGGGAAATTATTTATAATTAAATTATTATTATATCAATTTAGGGGCAGTTAAAGTTGGCCAATTTAAACGATCTTGGCTCATTCGATAGAGAATTCAAGTTAGCTGGACTTTGTTAGCGGCGGTACTATTCTATCTCATCACTGGAGCGAGATAACTTGACTTTAATTGAACGCCTCTAAATTCATAGATTTCTACCCTAATATTAAAGTCAAGTTATCTCGCTCCAGTGATGAGATAAAATAGTACCGCCGCTAACAAAGTCCAGCTAACTTGAATTCTCTATCGAATGAGCCCAAGATCGTTTAAATTGGCCAACTTTAACTGCCACTAAATTGATATAATAATAATTTAATTATAAATAATTTCCCAATTTTTAATGTATTCTTACAATACCTTATGCTAAATATAAATAAATATTATAAAATAAGGTGAACTATTGATAATTAACATCAAGTTTTTTTCATAAAAATATAAAGCTTTGTTTACCTTCAACACATTTAATAATATATCCTGGTAAAAGAAGTATGATAACATCGAAGTTCATTAATAAAAAGTGAAGATTGTCATCCATGTAATCTTTTATTTTAATAGTGAAGATTTGGGCTTAAAAAGTAATCTAATTTATTTATGCTTTATTAAGCAAAAGTATTTTTAAGAATTTACAAATTTTAAGAGATAAAATCGTTTAAGAGATCATCCAGTTGATTGATAACTTCTCAGTTCATAAGACTAAAGAGTCTAAAAATGCTTATTAAGAGTTCAACATAATTTGTGTGTATAATAACCCTATAACCAACAGTTTAATGGAATATATAATATTGGAGTTAAATCAAGACACACTAATAAAAGACACCGATGATGTAAAATCATAGTCATGAATTGTCTACCTATATAGCTGAATTGACTCAAAGCTGCTGAAAGAGTAATAATTATCACAATTTGAGCAAGAAAAGGAAGAAAGAAACAATGTTTATTAATTAGAACTAGACTTAAATAAATGAATAATATCACATATTTAAAGGACACTTGAATGAATTTGGTTTCACTTCTTCTATATTTACTGTACCCAGATAGGATCCATATTTAATCTCTTTGAACCATCAGAATCATCGATGTTCATTTCATCTAGAATTAATGCATTTTTTTAAAAGTCTCTAACCTACATAATGTGGTGTAGTGCTTTCTAAAAGGGGGTAGCATAAATTTTATGATTTTTTTTTATTCATACTTATAAAACTTGCCTCACTTAATAATTAATCCATTTTTGGGGTATATAACCCTTCAATTATGATTATGAGTATCTAATGAACAATTTATTTATATCATACAACAAATTTATTATTGTAGAAATACTTTTTGAATTTGGGAAAATTAAGTTTAATTAAATATATAGTAATACAATATCGTGGCAGTTAAAATTGGCCAATTTAAACGATCTTGGGCTCATTCGATAGAGAATTCAAAATTAACTTGACTTTACTATTGGCGGTACTTTTTATCTCATCCCTGTAGTGAGATAACTCGACTTTAATGTGAGGGTTTATTTTAATGAATTAAGATGCGTTTAATTAAAGTCGTGTTATCTCGCTTCAGGGATGCGATAAAATAGTACCGCCATTAGTAAAGTCCAGCTAATTTTGAAATCTCTATCGAATGAATCCTAGATTGTTTAAATTGGCCAACTTTAACTACCAAGATTTTGTATTACTATAAATTTAATTAAAATTAATTTTCCAAATTCAAATGTATTTCAACAATATCATAAAAGATTAATTAAAGTCAATTTTAACATTAAAAAATTGTAATTTTAAATGATTTTATATCTAAATTAATTGTGTTTAACACTAATACGTTCTTTATTCAGCTGTAATTATATCAAATTAAAATTTATTTATTAAAAAATAATTCTTAAATGGTATATTCAGTATATAAAATAATATTACAGCTGAATAAAGAACTTTTTAGAGTTAAACACAATTAATTTAGATATAAAATCATATAAAATTACAATTTTTTAATGTTAAAATTGTCTTTAAATAATCTTTTTATGATAATAAATTTGTTGTATGATATAATTAAATGTTTCATTAGATGCTCATAATCATTATTGAAGGCTTATATAACCCAAAAATTATAAGATTTTTAATTTAATTTATCTATGATTTCCCTGATAGAACTCACTTCTTAAAGAGCTAAGAAAGCCTAAGAAAAACAATTTTCTGGATGCTTGTTAGAGAGTTTTTTCTTGGTTTTAATGTAAACTAACAACTCTTGATCAATCATCTCATTCTTGAGAAGATTCTTGAAATAAAGCGAATTAAGTGATATGAAACGGGTTCTACAAAATTAATAAACTTTTAATCATATAATGTAAAGTTTATGTCCAGTAATTTACTCTTAAATGCGCCATAATCAGCTCAATTTCCTCCATCTAGATCAACATCATTTATTGTGCTAATCTAGAATTGGTACTCGTTCATATCATCAGTTCTGAAGCATCAATAAAAGTCTATTTGTAGGATTATACGTTCACACTTCAAGCATATCTCGATTTAAGACAGCTAATCTCAAGGTCAGTTGACAGGGCAGGCCTCCATTTTATTAAGAGAATTTTTATAAATTAAAGATTTTAGTATATTAAATGAGAAAAATTAAAATCTTTTGAGTTGAAATGATTAATGAAAAATGTTCTAGTTAGCAATTATAATATATATATATATAACAAATTATTAATAGTGGTGTCTTAATTAATTTAAAACTTATAATTATTAATAAGACCATGCCCGATTTAATTTATAAAAATTCTCTTAATAAAATGGAGGCCTGCCCTGTCAACTGACCTTGAGATTAGCTGTCTTAAATCGAGATATGCTTGAAGTGTGAACGTATAATCCTACAAATAGACTTTTATTGATGCTTCAGAACTGATGATATGAACGAGTACCAATTCTAGATTAGCACAATAAATGATGTTGATCTAGATGGAGGAAATTGAGCTGATTATGGCGCATTTAAGAGTAAATTACTGGACATAAACTTTACATTATATGATTAAAAGTTTATTAATTTTGTAGAACCCGTTTCATATCACTTAATTCGCTTTAAATCCTGGGTAGTTCAGTATCTTAATCTATTTTAACTAAGTGTTTTGAAATTTTTCATATTATCACAGAGTATTGTTTTTATGAAAGTTAGAATGGGATATTCGATAGTTTAAAAAGGAACAAACTCGAGTAATTTAATATGAATATTCATGATTATTGAGATATCGATTAAGATCCTACTTTCTTCTGAATCTTAAAATCATCTAATGATGGTCTAACTACTCTTTACAGTAATTATAGATTTCAAACTTGTTTATTCTCTTTTTATTGGATTTGAAATTTCAATATAATAAGATTGGATCCCATTACATTAATTCTGCTGTTATATATGGGCATCTTATAATAAGTCCCCTTTTTAAAACTACGTAAATGAAATTGTACAAGCTATAAATAACTTCAGAGTGAAGTCTTTATTTTAATATTTGATCAATTAAGTTCCATTAATTTAGCATAAATCCGTTTTATTATTTTAATTGGCACCTATTTAATAGAACCAAAACTTAATTAATAGCTAATTTTAATGGGAAATTCCAAATAGGTTAAAAAAACTAATTTTAACAAGTCTCAACTTGAATTTTTTCAAATTTTTTACCGAATATGAAATTTTAAGCATAAAAAGAATAATTATTGCCTTAAACTAAGTTTAAAATATGAGTCTAATACTTCAAAATCAACAATTATTGTTGCTATGGAACTACTATAAAGATTAGAAATTTAAAGAGAAGTTATTTAAGCTATAAAATAGAAGTTTAATTTTTAATCTAATCATGGCAGCTAACTTAAACTCAAGCAATTTCGTTGAAGGAGGATAATCAAAGCTAAATTTTGGCACAACTTAAAGACTTAAAAATAATTTACATCGAGTTGTAACTCAATCTTAAACGCTTGAGTTTGAGTTTTTAAGCAGAGTTCATCAAATAGAAATTAAAATAAGAAAGTAATCAAAAAGATAGATTTACATAAAATATAATGGCTTAGGAGAAAAAGAGCAGATACCAATTGGAAAAGTAAAAAGAATTAATTTTCATAAGAGCTATTAATACCCATCCACTAAGCATAATTTGAAGACGCATCAAAGGGATTAGGGAAATATAAATCTATCTTAGATCAAAAGAATTAATGCCTAATACATGTAAAAAAATTATTTCTATAGAGCCATAAAGAGAACTGTAAAAGAGATTCAAGAGATAAAGCGTTATTTAGCTAATAAATAAGCCAGTGCTAGTACTTTTAAAGCGTTTACTTAAGAGAAAGCTTTAAACATATATATTCCAGAATTAAATGCAATCAAAATTAGAGGCTGAATTGAGAAATATTTAGATTTCTAATTATATTAAAAGCTAAGCTCATGTAGTTGCTGAGTGTGCTTCTAGGTATATCCATTCAGGTATTTCATTAAGAAAGAGTGGTATATAATTAGTGTTCCAACTATTACTTAATTAAAACAAAAGCATAAAAAAGCAATGCAAATATTT
Source organism: Oxytricha trifallax (assembly GCA_000711775.1). Classification (NCBI taxonomy): domain Eukaryota; phylum Ciliophora; class Spirotrichea; order Sporadotrichida; family Oxytrichidae; genus Oxytricha; species Oxytricha trifallax. The sequence continues at coordinate 39,384 of ARYC01018357.1, forward strand.
AATTAGACTAGTAGAGTTATTATTGGGTATGGTTTTATTCCATTAAGTTTAAAGAAGTTTTTTAAATGATTGTAAGAGAGTCTTTATTTAAAAATAGATATTCAAATGAAATAAATGAGATATTCACAGAAATGACAAAAGGTGTGAGGAGCTCGTTGAATTAAGGTAAGTTCACAAAGATTTATAGCCGAAGAACGTTATAATAAATCTATGCCCTTTTAGAAATAGTTGTCATTGATTTCTATATATATAAATTATAAAAGTGATGATTACTTAGCAATCGTTATTGGTACAACAAAAAACTTTAATTAAGAGAGAAATGGACTAATGGCTCTTTGTAGTGGATGTTTAGGTAGTAATTACTTTAATCATAGAGTGTGATATGGAAAAATTTGGCTTGCTTTGGTACTCAATATGAATAAGTTTAGATTATACTCATATTAAGCAAGAAAGTGTTTGTTGAGAAATCATAAAAAATGTAGAGTATCCTAATATCCAAGATAATTATAAGAAGACATACAGGAATTTGTACAGGCAGAAAGTTTTAAGAGGTATTTCCAGACAAGCATATCAAATATGTTTGAATTTATCATTAAATATTCATACAATTAAAATGAAACTTCTTTTTAATAAACTAATCCCTAATGCCCCAACTCTACTCTACAAATATAAATGACTAAAACATCTCTTTATGAGATATTGGAGATTTTGAGTGCAATTAAGACTATTTGGATGCTAATTACTAGGGTGAAGAATGTGGAAGTTAAGAAGATATTGATGAAATTATAATATATATATATATATATATGTTTAAAATTTATAATAAATGTTTATTTAGAAATTTTCAAGAACTTGGAACTATATGTACCGACAATGAACAACTTTTTCGATTCTGGTTCATATGATGAAATCATTAAAAAAGGAATAGCAAATTACTATTGTTATATATATGAATATTAAAACATACAATTTTATTCTTAAAAAATATAGTTTAAATCTTCAATTAGTAAATACAATATTAAGCGTCTAATGTAATTTAATTAAAATTATTTATTTAATTATTTAAATTATGTAATTTAATGATATTATACAACCGTTGATAGCAATTTCTCTCAAAGTTATTTATTAAAAATTGGATAAAATAACGCAATTCTTAGGGACAGTCCTATAGCTAAAATTTTCTACAACTAAAACATTACGTTCAAAATTAAAATCTAATTTTCATAAATTAGCTCAATTAAATATATTCAACACCTTAACACCATACTACAATTTCAATACTCATATCTCATAATAGTTTGCCCCTCTAGTTGTTATTTTTATCTTAGACGAGTAAGTTGTAACAATTGAAAGATAAAGGTATACTTTTTTCGATGCACTAGCTAGGACTGGAGGATTCATAGGCATCATAAATATATTTAATTTATATTTAATAAGTATTATAAGTAATCTCAATATCTATAAATTGTGTATAATGAATTCTATATATAAAAATTTAAACTTGATACTATAAATATTGCTTGTAGATACATACTATCAGGCTTACAGAAGCTTCTTTTCTATATTTCGATTGTAAGCTAATTTATAATACTTTTAAACATAATTTATAATTCTCCTAGACAACTAAAAAATTCAAATAAAATCAATAATTCCTTAAATAAGTGAAAGTCAATACGCTTGCTTAAACCAGTTCCAATAAACATAAATCACTAGTAGAAAAAATATATAAAAACTTAATCAGAACTAAAGTAAAATTCTTTTCATTTCAAGAATATGTTTAACGAATAATGATGATATTTCAACATAAAATATATAAAATTTAATGTTTAAATTAAAATAAGAGAATTAGGTTTTATTTCTTTTAAATAGATCATAATTTTATTAGACATAATAAAGTAGATTATATATATACATAAATTAAATATAACAATATTGTTATGTAGAAGAAAGAAATTAGTGAAATTTTAGGTAAAATACTTGAAATTTAATAAAGTTAAGGCAAAAATAGATAAGTATTTAGAAATCACTAATCTAATAAAATCGCAGAACTTCACTTATATTTTAGGCTAACTAAATTTAAAGTACGACTAGTTAAGCCTAATCAAAGGGATGCTAAACTAGAATGGAAATTAATCTTCCAAAATAGTTGATAAATAAGAAATTAATAATTTTTATAATAATAATTTATTTTTAATTTTATAAAGAAAGTGAAGCTATTAAAAAAGAATAGAAACTCAAAAAGGCATTAAGATCATTACTCAATAGATTAGAATATATTATAATATATTATTTTGATTTATAGATGCCATTTTAACAGATAGAAAGATTTACTTATCATTAATTATTTTTCGGTTACCCATTATTTTAGTCGAAGTTTATAAGTATTGCTTTTTATTCATTATAGAAAAAATAAATTACTTAGATAGCCTACATTAGCTATCCTCATTATATGTTTTTTAGATATAACTTTTAGATTTGGGTAAAGTTTCATAGCTAAGTAATGATAATAAAATTCTATGGGAATTTTATCGAGTATGTATTTTTTGTCTTTTTTTCTAATTTGCTCTCTATTTTTTAATAAAAAAATATTTCCCTTTTGGAGTCTAAATTGGCATTTAAAACGATATATCCTTTTATCAACTAACTTGCACAAAAATTTTAACTTACAAATATATACAAAGAGTTTCTAAACCATGAAACTTCCCATTTAAATTTAAATATTTTTTCTAAAAAAGCACAATAAGATAAAAGAATTTTATTTTAAATTAATCTAAAAAATAATTTGCGCTAAGTATTAGGACTCCATTAATATGTTGATGAATAATAGCTCCATTAAAAGTCAATAATTCGTTATTTTAAGAATTTATATGATTTATTGATTTAAATTAAAATTAAAATATTACATATTTTTATTTTTTCCAAATTTTGAATGAATTATAAAAATCTGAGAAAAATAAGTAGGTTGATATAATTAATCAAGAATATAAATTAATTAAAAATGAAGCTGAATGAAATAGAACTTCAAAAATTATAAAAAATAGTATGCCTTTTAATGTTTCGTGATAAGTAGTATCATTAATAATCATGAGTTTTTGCTACAGTTAAATAAATTTCCTCATTATTAAAAATACCTGAAAAGACAGTATAGATAATAAAACAAAGAATTAAAGGGGAAAAAACTTACTAAAATAAGATTAAAGGAAATAAAATAAACTTTACAGATTAATAATTAGCTTATCTGATTTCCAAAGAATCTTTGAAGGAATAGATGTTGCTCTCTTTAAAATAAAGAACTATAGTTTTCAATAGACAATTTCCAGAATAAAAGTTGTCACCAACGACTTTTTATAGAATTTATAAAAGTCATGGGATTAGATTTAAGGAATCTAGGACTGACTATAATTTGACAGAGCATAAAAGACAACTTATACAATAAGATTTATTGAGAGTTAAAGACGAACTAACTAAAATCATTAGTAACAGATAGAATATTATCTATTTAGATGAAGCTATATTTAAAGCTCATACAATAACTTATAAAACTTGGGCCCATAAATACACAAATCAGACACTATTTAAGGAAGGTACTAAATTGGACACATTGGCTGCAGTGGTTATCATTAGCTCTAAGTTTGGACTTGAAGGATTCAGAGTTGTGCAAAAGTCAATTAAGATTGATGATCTTTTACAAGTAATTCAAGAATTAAATGCAAACTATGAATCAAAGCCTTTGACAATATTTCTTGACAATCTAAGAGCACATCACTCCAAAATATTCAAAGAGCAGGTTGAAGCTAATGGGCGGCAACTCTTATTTAATGCACCTTACTCTTCAAAGTACAATTGTATTGAGAATGTATTTTCAAGAGTCAAAAGGGTATATAAAAAATAGTTAATTAAGCATTAGTTTAAAATCACAAATAAACAAAACTTTTTATCAGTTGTAAAATCAATTAAGTCAATTAACATAAATGATTGTCAAATGAGTGAATAACATTGTTTAAGTTTACTTAATTAAAACTAATGAGTTTATTTAAAGTTAAGTTTATTTATTAAAAATTAAGCATACATAATTAATTATGTCATTAATTCATTTGCATTCTTTTTGCTGGAGGGCTCCTAATTATCGTGTTGTCTTCTCTTATGAACATATTCATTTATGTTTACCTCATTTAGTTGTTGTTGCTTAAATCGATAGTGTTAGAGATTTCATAGCGCTTTCGTTTTTTCTGCTGCTTTCGACCTAATGTCTTAATTTTGAGCATTGAGAGTGCTTTACCCTTCTTTTCTATAAAGACATAAATATTTATGTTAACTTACTTGAAAAGTGAGGGACAGACTGAATTTCCCTTAAAAACTCTTCACTTATTTAAATTGACTCCCCTTTTTATTCTTCATCGAGGATCGTATTTCTAGCAGCACACTGCGACATAACCATTTATGTCAACCATTCGTTTTTGATTGTTCCCAGGACTCCAAAGAAAAAATACTTGTCTGGAAGATCCTTGACCTCATCATATATACCCAAGTACCTGTTGAGCGCTTAATCTTGCTTGGCATATTTGAATATGTTCGCGACACTGAGTTCAGGATAGTTTGGTACGTTGAAATAAATGACATCTGCTGATTTAAGTAGCTCTTTGCGAGTAGCGAGGACATCTTTTATAAATTTCATGCTAGTCCGCTTATATGAGGGCAAATGGTATCCCACTATCATGGTTAAGCTAAGATGACTTACGTGAATATTTTAAGTGGTTGTACCAATCCTACTTAGTATTTAGGCTCCCGTCTAAGACCCTTGAATTTATGTTCCCGATATTTTGTGATGACTCCATTTGAATTTTATTTATGTTTCTATTATTTAATAAGGTTGTTGTTAGGCTATTAATTAAGGAGTAATATTTTAATAAAACTGAATTTAATTGGATTAACAAATATAAAGACATAAATAATCTATTTTTATTGGTTTAAAATTTAATAGTATACATAATTAATCTGCTCGAAGAGTTTATTCAAATTATTAAGAAATTAATTATAGTTGAAATGATTTTATGATTGTGTTATCTAGGGATTTAGAATAAATAGGAAACAAATTTTATTGACATAATTAAATATATTATTTTATAAAATTATTTATGTTTACATAATTATAAGGAAACTTTCAAAATTTTTCCAGGAATCTTTCACTATTCATAGATATTTATCTTGACTCCTTTTCAGGAAACTTTCAGATTCTTTACAGGAATATTTCAGAAACATTATTATTTATGTTTACATTAGCTAATTATATTTATAAATAAAATTAGACCCACAAACTTTTAATTCCTTATATTTAATAGCCTTATTATAATTAAGTAAACAATAAAAAAGATGAAGAATAATTCATCAAGTTAATTGTCTTTATCTAGTGATGGAAGTAACCATAAAGATAAAGACGATAAATCAAACTTAGATGAAGTCAACGCTTCATAATTAAGTTAAGACATAATTAAAAAATTAATAAAAAGGGGCGACGAGGAATACTAATAATACTATTCGAAGTGGCAATAGAGGAGATCACCTCGTGCCCAGAATAAAGCAAAGAAACCCAGAACTCTCATGGAATGTTAATTATGTTCCCTTGTTTACACATCCCTAGAGCTTAAGAGGCACATGCTGGTTCATCAGAGAGAAAATGGAAAGTTTATTTAACTAAAACTTGGAGGAAAATATACTTGCCTTATTTGTTTCAAAGCAAAAGCAAAGTCTCAATATTCTTCAAAATCAAAACTTTTTATTCACTTAAGAAAACACAATGAACAAGAAATTTTGGCAGCTGGTTATTCAAAATTAGTAAGCTTACATAATTTAAAACTTTTAGATTCTTAATTAAATCATCAAGGCAGAACAAAGCTTAAAAAATAAAAGTTATTTGAGCAGCGATCAGGAAGAATAGAAAAGTGAAAACATAAAAATTAAAGGGGAGGGGAAGTATTTTTTATGTGATTAATCATAACAATCAAGCTAAAGCTTGCAAATTATTGAAACTAACACTACCAATAACTCTGTATTTATTAGTGAAGTGATTTAAAGATAAAAGAAAATTTTCAAAGTACAATTAGTAGGGTCAGTTAAATATGAGATAGCAATGATACTTGAACTTTCTCTTGACTCAAATATTCTATGTAATGACAAAACAAAATTTGATTCTATAGAAGGTTGTACATTAACTCTTGAATTCCAAGAGCTCAATAATATCTAGAACTTGACAATATTCTTATGGAATGAATTCAAAGTTATACGACATATTCAACCTTAAGTTCAAAACTACTAAGACAAACTTTTGGGTGTATTCTTTGATGAATAAGCAATTTATATTAAAAGACTGAACTATGACATAACATTTGAATAGTTAATAGAAACTAAGCTTTCCTAATAATAAATAAGAAAGTATTTACTTTAGATAATAGATGCAGTTGAGGAGCTTCACTAACTAGGCATCGTACATAGATTCTTAACTCCAAACAATATTAAAATCAATTTCGGCTAAATGAGCTAAATTTTCTTAACAAATTATAGTCATGCTTCATTTTTAGAACAGAGATCCTTAGCTGCTGCCATACCTTTAACCTATTACTAGCACTTTGTGGATTTAAAAGAAATGGAAGAGAGCGATCCTAGATAGGACATTTATTCCTTAATTGTCATTACAATTAGAATGAAGATAGGGAAAAAATTCAAAAACTTAGAATAAACTACTAACGACTTTGGGGAAATGGCATCGATACTCAGAAAAAACAAGACTTTTGAGAATTATAGTGAAAATATTTTAGACTATATTTGTTCAGATTTTTCTAAAGTGCCATCTTTATCATAGTTAAAGAAAATAGTAAAATAGTATTTTTTAAACTGATTCTTTGATTAATTATATCATCCAACTTATTTTTCTCAGATTTTTATAAATGCTTTTCTTATATTATATAGATATAGACCTTGTTAAAATTAGATCTATAATAATTTTTAAATGAATTTATCTTATGAGAAGAAAAAAAAGTGCAAAACAAAATATAGAAATTATGCATGTTAGTTTAAATTAATAAACTTCTTTTCTAAAAAATTTTCAGATAAAAAATGCAGAATATATAACAGAATTAATAATATCTTAAATTGTTAATTAATTTTGCAACTGGTTAAGTAAGGGACATCTATAAATGATTGATTAAAAGATTAAAAACTTCTAAATAAACTTAAAACTATTTCATTCTTCAATCAAGTCCCTAAAACCCCTTAAATAGATGTTTATGTGATTTAATTTAAGTTTATATTTTAGAGCTTGTTTATGTTAGCATTGAAAATGCAGGTCTTATATTAATTTAAAATCATCTTAATTCAAGCAAATTTTTTTCGGATTTTCTTGAATGTATTACTTTAGCTTTAAAGCATATTTTCTACTAATTACCTTGGATATGATGTTTTATTTACAATTATATAATTTTTCTTAAAATTTTTAATTTTTTATAGACACCTGTTTATGCATTAGATTAAATATTTTAATTTTAAAGTCTTAAGGGTATATATACATATTGATTTTTACACAATAAGGCAAAATTAATGATTAATTATATAAATCAAGATCTTTTAGCCTTTGAAGTCACTAAAGCAGTATCAAAATGTGTCTTCAATAATTTCATTTATTTTGAGAAAATTTAAGATAAATTAGGAAAAAAACTTGCTTTAAATTGATGAAGTTATTCTAAGATTGGGAACATTTTCTTTTAGATAAAAGCTCAAATGTTACAATGAAATTTATTGAAAGAAGGAAGTCATATTAATAAGCATGACCTTGATAAGCTGAACCTCGGCAGCAGCTTTTATATATTTTTTTTAGTAAACTTTAAAAAAACATTTTATAAAATTTGGAAGAAGTATATTCCATTAAAAGAATGCAAATGTGCTTGGGAGAATTAATAATTCTTTAAGTAAGCAAAAGGCCTTATAGATATATTCAATCATCATATCAAATAAGATGTGGGATATCTCTAAGAAAAGAAAAATAATTCCTTGGTTCCTTGTAATTCATGAGTATGAAAAGAAAGAGAAATTAAATTCATTTAAATAAATTAGAGTTCGTATAAGTGTGAAGAATTTTTATTAATTAAAAAAATAAATCCTTTTTAAAAACATTCTATCTTACAGATCTTACAAAAATTGTTTTCATAAGCTATTTAATTTTTTAATATTTGGAGGCATGTTTATAATATTTTAGCTTAGGATAAATAGTAAAATAAAGATATTTTCAATTAAAATACAGACCTTGAATTTTGCTTCTTTTTTTCCATAATGAAAATTGACATAATTTCTATATTAAGCCATCCACATCTTAAAATAATATAAAATCACTAAATTATTTTAATATTAAATTTATGGTTATTTAATAGACAAATGCTAAATAATCCTAGTTAAATTAAAAATGACGCCAATATTAAAAAAATAGGATGTTTTTTTAAATCATATATTTTAATTAATAATTAGAATACTTTTTAAAGATATAAAAACTAGTTTGTTTTCAAAATAATACTACATCAAAGTCTTTATCATATATGTTAAGAGCTTTATTGAAGTTTGAATAAATCTATTTAATTTAAAATTTCAATATTTCTACCTATTTTTATTTTTTATCAAATAAAATTACGATAATTAACTCTCGAATTAATTTTTTTTACACAAATTAGTTTCTGGTTCTGTAATAGTTTATAGACCCCATAAATATAAATTACAGAAGCATAGCAAAATAAAATCAAAATTGGTCATATAACTTAGCATAGATCACAAATGTAATTAAACTACAAAGGTAGTTTACTTTAATCATAAAAAGATGATTTAACATATTAAGAATCCATTCAAATTAGTAGATGATAGAATTTAATTTAATCTTAATTTCACTTTATTTTCATTATAAATCCTTTTTAATTCAAAAATATCTCAGATAATTAGTAATAATAAAAATAAGGCTTAATCTTTATATCTCTTAATATAAAATTAAATGAATAATTAGAATTTCATACAAGAATTTAAATCTAATAAAGAATTGTAGCTCAAGAGTCTCGAGTAAGTTAATTAGATTAAAGAAATAAAATAAAACATAATTTCTTTATATCCTAAATATTTATGTTTTTGCCATAGCTCTATTTAAAAAAAATTTAGTCTAATCAGTCATTATGGATATTAAAATAATGTGAATTAATAAACTAATTGCAAATTAAAAATAACTAAATTGACAAAATTTAACTTATGTTAATAGTTGAAGTATTATTAAAGTAGAATGGTAGTTACTAGGTGAGGTACCAATCTCACCTAGGACTTTCTAATAGACCTTTCTATTACATTTTTGCCTACTTAGGTAGATAGGGGCTGCGGAATTCACTGCATAAGAAACCAGGTGACTGGGTTCAATCTGTGAGCAATCTACACTCTTTAAGAGAGTCTGGCGTGATTTCATTTTCCTAGGTAAAAGGGAGCAAGATGAAGTAAAGCTCAACCATCAAAGTGACAAGATAATAACTATACAAACCATCGATAATTATTTTTCTCCCAAACCTGGTTAAGGTGCTAAACTACCTGAATGAAAGGAAAGGGACTATTTTCCAGAAGCTGAGGGACCTATTTGACTTTTTCACCACTCATGTTTACCGAGAGGAAATCCTCGAACTTTGTCCCATCTGATTTACTGGTTTGACATCTTGGTCAAAGGGTAGCTTAGCTAATCTTTTCGGATTCTTTCGAGATCAAGTCTACCACCTCACTGATCACAATATGAACTCACTCAAATATTTATATGCCACGACTAAAGATTAAGGTGGAATTTTTGAAAAAAATTCGATATTTTAAAATAAATTGAAATTAAGTATCTTCACACAAATTATATGTAAAAAATACTACAAACATCTATAATAAATCTCAATAATATATTAATTTTCAGTTTTATTTTGAGTTTAAACGTAATTTTCTTAATTATTAATTTAAAAAATTATTTATAGTTTAATCAAACTCAAGAAATGTGTGAATAAAAAATGGAAATTAAAATTGACAATATATAATAAAAATGGTTCATTTTTATTCAAATAACTAAATATTCTAAATTCCCAAATATTTACACGAAAATACTAAAATATAGCTTTTATATAATAATACTTTAATTCTTTTATTTTATTGATAAAATACTGTAAAAAGAGCATTAAATCGATTAAATTATTTTAGAAATATACTTAGGTGAATACAATATTCAATTTAACTAATAATTTAACCTTAATATAGTCTTTTCATGAAATCGGGAAAATAATCTATATCCTCAAAAATTTTAGGCACTATTAAAAATATCGACGCTTATGGATATCCAATAGGTTTAACTTATAAAAATAGTAGGACATTCTAATCTACTCTGGGTGGTGCATTTACTATTGCAGCGAGACTTGGAATCATGGTGTTTTTCATAAAAATGCATTTAAATTTACATGTAATAAACTTAAAACTATCACCATAAAGTTTACTAGAAATTATCAATGTTCTTAATAAGCAAAGCATTTTAAAATTTAAAGGACTTAAATAAAATTTATATATAAAATTCAATTATAATTTTGAAGACTACATCTTACATTCGCGACCTATCTGTAGATTAGACTTTATATTTTAAAAATATTTTGACTGAGTACTTGTTTGATCAAGAAAATTATGACATAGCAGTGAAGCTCTAATATCAAGCAAAGATATTTAAGGGGAAAAATATCACTGATCAATTGCACAAATATGCTTATGCAAAATAAAACTTTTAAATTTCAATTTTATTTTATTAAGTTACAATTTATTTAGTTTCCCATTTTTAAATTAAGTTTACAAATCAGATAGATAGGGTTCTCTTTCAGTTTGTAAGATGGCTAATTTTTTAATAAAGAATATTATTATTATTAATTGGCCAAGTAATTTTTAGACAAAAAGACCATGTCTTCAAACTAGTTATGAAAATAATATCGTATACATTTTTAATTATTAAAATTATATTAATTATAAATGTGACTCTACAAGGTTTAAAGGGGAGCAAGTCGTAGCTAATAACTTGGGAATAAGAGATAGCTTTCAATGTCCAGAGGATTTAAAATTCAGCCTTAAAGGGAATTTTCAAAGTAATTTTCTGAAATATCTAAAAATAGAAATATTGAGATGTAATTAAACTTACTTGGATTAAAATTATCAGGGACAATAGTGTGAAAGTGACGAAGATATTGATGAAAATTAAATATTTATTAAAATAAAAATGATAAATAATTATGATGAAGTTTTCAAGAAGTTGGAATTTTATGTTCCTGCTATGAATAGTTTCTTCGACTCTACTTCTTACGATTAAGTCATTAAAAAAGGTATCATCAATTACTATTGGGAGAATTAATTTCTATAAATATTGTAATTAAATTAGAAGTTTTTTTACAGAATCGAAATAAAGTATTAAATCAGCTTTTTTCTCGATTAAGTTTGATCATATTATACATAATTATATTTAATTAATACTTTACAACTGCTGGAAGTGAAATGTCTCAAAATTACTTTCTAAAACTTGGACAAAACAATGTGATTTTTAAGGATAGTCCTATATTCAAGAATCTTAATAACTAAAACATCACATTCATTTTAATTACTTCAATTATATCTTTAACCAATTTAATTATAAAATTTAATACCTTAAAGCCATTCTATAGTTTGAATTCACAGGTTAGTGATTATTTTACACCTCTGGCTGACGAAGTAGTAACTTTTGAGAGAGAAGTTTATACTTTATTTGATGCATTAGCTACAACAGAGGGTTTTATAGGCATCATTAATATTGAGTCTTAAAATTATTAAATTGCCTCTATAACATTTTAAATATAATAAATACCATACAGTTTTATTATAACTTTTAATTAAAATAATATTTTGTGCAGATCTTTGACATCAGCTCTATAAAAACTCCTATTCTATTTCTCAATAGTGAGCTAATTTAAATAAATTAACTATTTTAATTATTATTATTTCCAGAATCAAGCTATAGAAAATTAAATACAAACAAAGAATGTACAAAACAAAATTAATAATTTCTTAAATAACTTAATACGAAATGCAGTGAAAATTCACTAAAAAATTCTTAAAAAAAGAAAAAAATTTATAAAGCTGTTGTATCAAAATTATACAATTACCTAATAAATAGTAAAATTATAGTATATTCATTGAAAGAGTACTTATATCGAATAATAATGATATTATAGAATTAAAATTAATCTTATATAAGTACCAATAATTTCATTTAAACTAAATTAAAATTCTCATTTTTAATGTATGCCCTTTTCTTAATTTTGATGATCATTCTTTAATAAATTCTAATTTTAAAGAGAATAAAAGTTTTTTTATAAATTCTTAATAATTTTAAAAATTTCGTATAATGTAAACTTAAAGTGTTAATTATTGTTTGAAGCATAATTTCATTTATGAGCTTTTCTTAAAATATTACTAAATTTATAATTTAATAAAAAATGATTTTTTATTCCACGATACCTAATATATCTAAATTAATTATATATCTAGAATAATTTTCTGAAGGAAATAGAGATTAGAAGAATTACAAATAAAATATAACAGTTTCAATGAAGTTAAGTAAAAAATAGATAAATACTTAGAAATCACTAATATAATAAAAATACAACAGTATTCTAAGATATTTAAGCAATTTATTTTCAATTAAGATTAGCAGATTATTATAAAAAGAATGTTGAAATCAAATACGTAACTATCTTCTAATACTTAAAATTAAATTTTTATAATAATAAATGCATTTTTTAATAATTTTTTTAACAAATTTTGAGAATTCAGCTATTGATTCTTAAAAATAACTCAGAAAGACAATAAGAAAAGTCATAAATAGAGAAGAATATAAAATATATTACTATATTTTATTATAATTATAATAGAGCTCATTAAACCAAGAATGATAAGATGATCATTAATTTGTTTTATTTGACTTTAATTATTAAATTAATTTTATTTATATGCTTGAAAAGTAGTTCATAATATACATTAAATTAAAAGTTTTCAAGATTTATAATAAAAATTTACATAAAAATAAAATTTTATTTCCCACATAAATTCAATAAAGGTTTTTATATAAAATTTAAATAAAAATTAAAAGTGTGGTACATTAATTTTATAAGTAATAATAATCCTCTAGACACATCTGATCTAATAATTCACTAATCTAATCAAATTAAAATAAAAAAAGAAATTCCCCAAAAAGAGAGCAGCTTGTTAATTTAAAGTAATTTTGATCAATAAGAAAAGAGGAGTTTGGTAAATATTGTAAATAAATTATTCGTTTTAACAATTTTAATTAAAAATTTGAAAATAAAATAATTATTCTTTTATAAAAAAAGACATACTCTAATTATGCCTTAAAATATGTCAATTTAAATTAGTTGGCCAATTAAATTCTGTGTTATTAATTTATATAATTGCTATTAATATTCAAGAATTTTTTAATAATTTATTCAACTTAATTATTTGTAAAGCAATTAATTTTTAGGTTTGTAAAATTCTTTTTGCTTAAGTATATTTTCCAAAAACCTGAAAGTAATTAGCAAAACGACGTCAAAAAAAATCTTCAATTGAGTATTTAACTTTGCAAAGTTTCGAAAATTATTAATAGAATAATAGGATTAAATCAACTAAACATCCAATTATTGATTGATATTCAAGTATAGTTTTAAATCGATATTTCTAATTCTATTACTATATAAATTAAATTAATTTTGATTAGTTTTATATTTTCTTGAATTTAATTGCCTTGTTACTCTAAAAAAGACTCATTTAAATTTTAAAAATAATATAATAAATAAATAATTTTTGAAATTTCTATATACATTTATAATTATGAGAGTGTAGAGCACTTGAAATCTTGTTTAGAAAATGACTTCCCAAAACTCTAAGAAGTTATCAAAGCCGAGTCTCTAGAGCGAGAGGAGAACGATCTGCAAGTCAAGTAAAAAATCGAGGAGGAAGTCGAGAGACTTACTGACATAGTTGGCAATGAAAAGAAAGCCAGAGAAGAAACTATATTAACTTATATCCCTGTAATTCATGAATAATAAAATACATTTAACAGTTATTCTAAAAATTAAATTATTAAAACTGAGGAGGCCATTTTGGAGATGCTGAAGGACATGGTAAACAAAATCAAAGTGGAAATTGAAAATGAGAAAAAAGACAGAGAGGAAAACGAAGAGACTTTGCTCTCTTTACTTGAAGATACTTGCAACAAACGGGTAATGGTCCAAGGTGGGGCAAGATAAATTTTTTTTTCTAATTTTCAAATTACTTAAATTTTATAGACCCTTCTAATTACTTGATATAACTCATATATGGGTTCCTAATGACCTTATAAATTGTTCATAGATTCATATATCCATAAATAACTTTACTCTCAAAAAGTAAACATAAATTTTTAATGAAAAAATATAAACAAATATAAATTCTTTAATTATTATATTTTCATAATAAATATAGTTTTCCACATTTATTGCTTCATCATCCAAGCTACATTAATTTTATTAAGTGGTAAACTTTATGTCCTTTATAATTAAAGCCAAATATAAAAATAAATCAAATAGTAAGCTTAGTTGATGAAGGAATAAATGTGGAAAATTATTTTATTATAGAAGAATTATAAGTTAAGAATTGAAATTTTTTAAATATTTTTTCATTTTAAATTTACGTTTACATCTTGAAAGTAAAGTGATTTAAGGATATAAGAGTACATGATTCATTTATTAGGTCATTAGGAACCCATATGTTGAGCTATATCAAGTAATTAGAAAGTTTTATAGAAATTTAAGTAATTTAAAAATTAGAAAAAAAAATTTATCTTGCCCCGCCCTGGGGGCCATTACCCCAACAAACTTAACTCTACTCAAACATAAATTAATTGAGAGTTTTACAAATGAGATTGGAAATATATATATATTCTATAGTGATCGAAATCCTATTTTATTAATTTGATATCTTCCTGCGCCTTGATGTCATAATCAGCGAGTGCAGCATTTTCCTGGGTCTTTCTAGCAGCCTCGACTAAGTATCTCTCTTCGTACTCCTTGCGATGCTTGTTCAGCTCCTGCTCAGCGTAAAGTCTGGCTTCAGTCAAATATATAAATATATATAAAGTCACCTTCTTTAATTTGTCTTTAACAGCTTGCTCAATAATGGCTTGTGATTCTTTCTCAGCTTCGAGCAGATTCTTGACACTTCCTTCCATAGTTAATTTGATAAAAGTAATAAATTAATATTTACTTATTTATTACCTCCTCTTTTCTTATTAATTCAATCTGATGGAATCACAAAATACATACAACTGTTAAACTTTATAATTGGCATTAAATTGATAGTATATAGTCATTTATTATCGCAATAATCATCTATAACTTGTTCATCTAAGGTTAATTTTTCTTTAAAGTAACCCATAAACTCTTCGAATTTACAATATTTCTCTTTACAAAACGGAAGTTAAACATCTTAATTATGATAAACTACTCTCACATAGAATTCTGATTAATTTTAATGACTATTATTTTCATGTAAATCACTTGCAAAATTTCTATCTCGTAATAGCTCAAATCTCAAATTAGAAGAAAAGCGGACATAATTTTCATAGCCATGAGTTTCAAAATATCCAAGAAATCTCAATAAATTTGATAAATTAGTTGTATGAAATGTAATTTGCAGAAGTTTTAGGTCAAATTCCAAACCATTTTTAGTATTTTACTATGCATTTAAGAGAATCTAATAAACAGGCAATAATTACCTACTATCAAATATCTTTTCATGTATTTTGTCTTCTCCTACGAAATTATTTGCAACATAGAATGTTTCCTATCTTTAAAATGCTCTCAATTATTCACTTTCAGATTGATATAACTCAGCACTATAACTATCAATATAATCTCCGTATTCCCTTAAACTGTTTATTTTAATACCAAAACGTAACTCCAAATGTAATTTATATACAGTAAGGTTTGTTACACCAAATTATGTATCAAACATATCTTGTAGCATAGTGACGTTGTATTTATTTTGATTTAAGTATTAATTCAAAGTTTTACAGTTACAAGTGTGAAAATGCTTTTCGTAAGGTTTTTAAATTTAAAATATTGGCGTTTTATAGCAAACTTTTTCGTTCTCCATCTATTAAGAAACTGTTTTTGAAAGTATAGTACCTATAAGTGGTGAATTTCTGGCTTCTAAATGTTGAAGAATATTCTAGTTGATGTTATTGAAATCTTCTAATTGATAAAGCCCACTTAAATAATTGAATGCAGTTTCTACACATCTCTCTTTAAATGTAGCAATTTGCAATATTTACTTAGGATTATACTTTTCATCTAGATATTTCTTATCTATAACATATTCTTTTCTTCTGGCTTAACCTAGTCTAACAGAATCAATTCTGCCTCTCCTAGTCAAATGACCTTGTTTGGCATTGTCAAAAAAGTCTTATGGAATGTGGGTATGAGGGAGATAGTGAGATCTAGCCCCATGTCTTATTAAATCCACAACAAAAATTGTTTCAAAGTATTTTAAATAAGATTCATCTTGTGCAAGTAGACTATTATTATTAAAAGACGTGCTAGGGTTATTATAAATTTGATAAGAATTCTAAATTTAAGAAACACTATTTTATAAATATCTCTAAATATTTTAGTTTAAAAAATTTATCTTTATTCGAAATATAATCTTGTAAAGATAAAAAAAATAAGGTAAAATAATTATTATAGAAATAATAAATTACTTAAATTGTTGGCAATGAATTAAATAAAATTTCCAGATATCCTTTAATCTGTACTTTTTTTAAATTTAATTTTATATTTATTTAATAATCTTATTAATAGCTGTTTGATTAATAGAGGAATTATTTGGGATGTTTAGATTCTTATTTAAATCTTGTTGACACTCTAGACATTCTGAAATTGGCTTGTGTTTTTAATAATTTTATTTATTGGCGTCTGTGTGTGAATTTAAATAAATTATTTTTATATTTTATAGAAAATCTTACTAGGTAACAGAAGTTGAATGAGTAAAAGCTAGAAACACGCCAATTATATAGGAGATTACTTTTATCATATTTTTGAATGCTTTTATAATTTAAATTTAATTTATTAAACTACTATTAATTCTTGTTTTTTATTATAGAATGATTATTAGTATAATATTTATCATAAATTTGAGAAATATACAAATAAAGAGTGGAAATATAAATTAATTATACATATAGTTATTACTATAATTCTAAATTTTACATATTTATTAAGAATTTAAATAAATTAAATTAACCTTATATAATATAAATTAATTGAGCATTTTTAACTTCACATACATAAAACTTTAAATAAATTAATGAAAATATGGTAAGTTATAACGTTTGAGGGGATTAAATTGAATTTTATTTCATTAATGAATTTCTTTTATTTCAATTTATAATAATTTAGAGGCAAAAATCTAGGAGAGATTTGAATAAGAGAATGCAGCACGCAGAGACATGGAGAAGAGGCTAGTGGCTATTGTTGAAGATAGATTTGCTGCTCTCAAGCAAGATGTCTCCAAAGAGTCCAAGAACAGGTATGAGAGTGTAGATCAAACAATTAATAATAGTAAATTCACAATATTAATATATAGTAATATTTAATACTATATAACTCTACTCAAGTTTAATGATGATTAAATAATTTTCACAAAAGAAACATTAATGCATGTAAATGCGATAACTATATGTTGATGTATTGAGCTTATCTGATAAGCTATAGATAATTATATATTAATACTTTAGTCTTGTTTTTGTGCATTAGACTTCTTTAATTAACTTATACTCTTTAACTTTTATATAAGATATTTGTGTAATTTATTATTCCTTAAATACCATAAGATACCATTATTTGGTTTAATTGTAATATATTCAATCATAAAGGATTTTGGGGATATTAAGAGAAAACAAATAAATTATAGAGATAGATATTTAACTTATGCTATGATATTCATCAGTTCAGAGAGGCCCGTGCCACTGGCTGCTTCATTCACCTAATTAAGACAGTTGTGGTTCTATGATAGTGGCTTAAATCCGGTCTCATATAAGTCCTGACGAATGATCCATTGATGATATTATCAACCTTATCATAATTAATTCTTAACTTATTATTGTCTAAATCACTTTAAATTTGACTGATTATTAAAATCTATTAATGAGATGAGTAGCAAAATGAATAATTTGAGATATAAATAACTTTTTCGTAATAACTATGAATCTTGTGTGGTCAGTCGAATTGTTGCTTGACGACTTTGGGGACACTCAAGTCTACCACGAGGATTTGATCGAGTAACATCTTGATTACTTGTCTCTTGTTGGTCTCGAAATCCTATTTTATTATATTCATACCAATCAATATATATGACTTCTTAAAAGATGAAAATGTGAAATTTAATTCCATAAAATATTTAGTAAATTCAGTTATGGTTAATTAGTTTTAGCCAATTTATAATTAGAATATATTGGGTAAAATTAATTACCAAATATCTGATTTCTCGATTAATTATAAACAAATTCAGTTATGAAAATATAAACACATGATAAGCAAGGTATTTTAAATAAAACATATTCCATATAGTATTTTCATGCCTTTTCCTTGATATTGAAGCAAATCTTAGCGAATTCGATGATATCAATAAGTCCATCGTTGTCTGCATCTACCTCCTTAATCATCTCATCCACCATGCCCTCGTCCATAGGATCTCCTAGTTTAGTCATTGCCCATCTCAACTCTGGAACCTGCAACTTCCCATCTTTATCGTTATCGAATAGTTTCATTGCTTCAATCAACTCATCAATAAATACTTAATGCTATTGAAAAATCAAACAATATCATCAATAGTGTCTGTGTCTTGTAGCTTCCTATCTACAATCTTCATGACAGTCTTTCTATTAACTAAATTGCTGGAATTAGAGTCAAATTCTTGCACAAATTCCTTCATTTCCTTCTCAGTAGGATTGAACTTCAACCAACGCAGTAGAGTGCCCAACTCCACATAAGAAATTTGATTGTCCTTATCCTTGTCAAAGATGTCGAAGCACTCATTGATCTCGTATTTAATGTCATCGTTCAGCATCAATAAAAGTCATAATAAAACTTAAGATATAGTACTATTTGCATCTTGTACTCAGTCTTGTCTTCTTCGTCAGCACCTGCAATGTTGTTGTTGGTGTTATTGTTCAAAGTATCGCCTAAATCGTTATCTGCCATTCCTCACACACTCTTTTTTATATTCTTAATTTATTTAATTAATTTCTCTACAATTTTCTAGCTTAATTCATCTAAGCATTTGCATTCTATTATATTTTTTAACATGAGAGTGCATAGTTTTAACGTAATTTTCAAAATATTTGTGAAATATAAATAATTGAAAAATAACAATCAATAATGGCATCTGCTCACTAATTGAACCCACTCACTCAGAAAATGTCCTCGGCTTTCGCTTCCAAGTACATCGACCGAGTGTCAAAGATCACAGAACGCCTCAATGATTTGCATCTGAACATCGAACAGGAGAAATTCATGAAGCTAGAGAGCGTAGACTAGAAAATTGAATAATATAATATATTTTATTATAATTTCTAGACATTTTTCATTGAATATAGTAAAATATATATTAGTGAATAGGTAGATGAGAAAATATTGGACTGGCACGATACGAATAATAAGAAATTTGGGGTTTTCAGGGAACGCATTAACGAATTTGTGAGATACATAGAAGAGGACAAGCAGGCCAAGGAGTACTCACATGAAAACAGACTCTAAGAACTCAAGAATTTAGAGGCAAAAATATAAATAATATTTATGATATTGCTCTAAAAAAAGGCAAATTAAATTGAATGGGACTATAATTATTAGTTAAATATGCAAATAACTATAAAAAAATATTTATCTGAGTTAATAAATTAAAAATATGTTTTAAAAAAAGGATTTTTATTAGAATTAACACCATTTGATATTTGTTAACTTTATCATTTTTGGATCACAAAATTTCTTAGGATAATTTAAATACAATAATTTATAGTTTTTTTATTTATAATAAATTTTAATAATCTTCAACTCCAACTGCTTTGAGGTATTTTGATGTGCTAACTCTATAAATTATAGTAATCAAATTAATTTAATTATTATTAATTAAATTAAATTTAACTACTGCTACATCTGTAAATAACTTATTTAATGCTGGAAATCCACAATTTTTTAACGATTAAAAATACCATCACATCAGGAATTGATTCTATATTTGTAGCTAATGGTATGTATTTTATTTTTTTTAAAAATTCCTTGTATAATTCATAAAAAATAACTTTAAGTTTAATTTTATATTTCGAAGGTGCTAACTTGGCATGAATTCATCCTCCAACGGGAACAACTTTAAGTATATTATATTTCAATAAATACAATTAGAAAAATTCCATTGTTATTTATCATAAATATAATATAGTTTTATTCAATTTACTTATTGAGAATGATGTGGATTACACAGTGTATTTATGGATTTTATAAATATTATAAATATACAAAGCCAATTAGTCTGCAAGTTCTATGTAAGTTCCAAGTTTTTTTTCCTGTAAAATTA
Organism: Oxytricha trifallax; assembly: GCA_000711775.1. Taxonomy (NCBI): domain Eukaryota; phylum Ciliophora; class Spirotrichea; order Sporadotrichida; family Oxytrichidae; genus Oxytricha; species Oxytricha trifallax. Next base: position 60,087 of record ARYC01018357.1, read on the forward strand.
AGTTTTTTTAACTTAGAGAATGGATCAAATAACATCTTATAAAAATTTAGTCAATTTTGATATTTATATATATAAATATATTTAATATTTAGGTTTCGATGAGAGATTTTGCATTGGTGCTGATATACTTACGATATTTTTCTATTTCTTAGTCATAAACATGCCTTTCGAAATATTGAAATAAATTCTCGAAGATTATAAATCAATTACTGCAGTATTTTAAGATTAAAGCTTTCCATCCTTCCAGGATTAATGACTTATGTTTTTACTAAACTAGATATTGCTTCTCATCTAAATTTGAGATATATCAATATAAATGATTCTCAATCGACTATCTCAACTATTTTGGCATTATTTGGTGCACTTGCATTTTGGGGATATTTCGTATTTTGCATGATTTAAGCAAGACACTTTTATAAAAAATTGGATTAGTAAAGAGCTGACAGAAAGGGCTAATAGCTATGAGAAGAGCAAATTAGAGATAGTCAAATATATAAAGGACACATAATTCTCAAGGACTATGCTATTGATTAATAAATATCAAGCTACATCTCACCATATTTTTCACAATTATAATGTAATTTAAGACTTTCGCATTTACTGGCTTGATTATAACAAATAAAATTCAGTATTATTTATAAGGAAGTATGATTTTGAATTTATTGACTATAACAATCGTGCTTTTATTTCAACTATTTAATTCTTGACTACTTAATGCTAAAAATAAAAATATCATTATATTAAAAATAAACTTGAATTCCTTAAAATTATTTAAAAATTGTATATTTATGCATAAATGATCTTTAACGAAATAGCAGTCTTTAAAATATAATGCAAGCCCACCAATTCATCCAAAAATCTCAAATAAACCAAAATGATTCCAAATAAATGACTTCGATATTTGTATCTGATACTCCTAGTTCTCGATCTTTGATATTTTCAAAACAATCAACAATTAAAAATTTATTCCAAAATTTTTTACGTAATATGAATAACTCTCTGTTCTTTTAATATCTAATATTGAAAATATTTCATTGCCAATTAAGTTGAAACCTGATAGGATGGAGGATGGTAAAATTGATAGTCAAATAATTAAAGAAGGAAATTTAGGTCCTTCTCTTCACATATCTGAGCTAATTTATATTTTTTATTTTATTTGATTAATAACTTAAATTTTAAAATAAAAAGTATAAATACTGTTTTTAATAAAATAAATTTATTTGAAGAGTTTATCAAAGCTCAAAAATAAAATTGTGAAAAGAGTATATGATGAATAAAAAACCATTGCGAGCTAATAAATTAAGGAATATCAGTGACAGATATGTAATTGAAGTAATAAAGTTGCAAATTCTTATCAATCTGAGTATTACTCATACTTTAAATAATTTATTAGAACAAAAAATTATTTATTGTTTATAAATTTTATCAGAAAATATAAAAAACATTTCAAATATTTAATTCCATTTTCACAATATGACTAAGAAGATTAATCCTAAAATGAAGAGAATATGGCTGATTTAAATGAACTATATGATAGATACATAAATATAGAATTTGGGTTAAACGATAAAAACTTGGCTCTATCCGAAGAAATAAATAGTTTTAATCGAAAGAATAAAGAAAGAGATTCAATTAGAATGATTAAAAGTATACTGAATAGTGAAACTAATGATTAAAATAAAGATATTATATATATATATATATATATATATAAATTAAGAAAATTATTAATAAAAGCTTCAAAGTTCGTTTAAATTTCAATCCAAATATTAATATTTAAAATTAATATTATGAAATTTATATTAAGTCATAAATTTAATTTAATAACAAATATTAATTGGGAAATATTTACCATGACTTTTATTTTATAATTAATTTTATTATGTTTTTATAAATATTTATTATTTAATAAGTAATACATTAAGAAATGATATTTATAATGAAAGAAATAATTTTTTTTCATATTTGAATCAATTTATGATTTACAATTTATATATATCTACAGACAAACTTTTTTTTAAATAAAAATTTTAAATATGATTCTTTAGATAAGATAATTTAAATTTATAGGAATATTGAATTATATTTTGAAAATAATAATAAAAGACTAGTCTTTATCCTTTTGTTGAATGTCTTTAAGAAATTATATTATTAATACAAATTTAATTAACAATTTTAGATCTATCTCATTAATAGTCTGTCATTCCATTTTATATGCAATTACATAAAAATTTTGATAATAAAAGTATGTTATATGATATAAACCCCAATACATATATGCGTGATAGTTTTATAAGTTGGTATAGTGATGATTTAATATCGATAAATAGCGAAATTCCAAACTTCACAATTTAACTTATTATGAGAGGGCCAATTCAAGAGTCTTAGAAAGAGAGTCTTTAAGAATGCTGATAATTGCAGTTCGAGTGTTCTAGTGATCATATATTGTTGAAAGTGTTCCTTATACTATACTTAGTCCATATGTCCATAAAATCCAGTAGCTTTCCCAACTACTTTTTGCAAAAATTCAACTTTAGTATAAACCCCCCTCTTATAGGGTCTAAAATCCAGTCTGAAGTCTAGAATCCAAAGCCAGTCTGGACCCCCTTCAACCATGACCTCGATTTTCGAAAACGAGTGCCTTTGCTTTCCATTCTACTTTCACTGCACATTTCTACTGGTTATATGTACGTTATGAACAGTATAGGGTTGAATTCGCCATTAGGCCCTCGGATTTTTCGATTTTTCCAAAAAGCCAATTTTCAATGAGGCCAGACTCGAAAAGCACTCAAATGACCCATGGCGGGTCCGCCATTTCTTGCAAGCCTACTTTTTTCACCTTTATATGTTGGTATTAACATAAGCAATGTATCTGAACTGGTTTGCAGGCTGTAGCTCTTTAAATCCAATGGATAAGTGAAGAAGAGAGGTTTTTCTTATAGTAAATTTGAAGAATCTAGAGGTATTTTTTAATAATCCACCTATTAAATTTAAAAATCCAGTATATAATACTATAATCAAAACTTAAAAATACCATGAATCCAGCCCAAGAGCGGGATCAGCTTGCTGAGTCTTTTCCCCTATAGATTGAAGAACGAAGCCCTGGTAAGCTTTTTTCCTTTACTAAGCACCTATATTAGAGTTAAGGAATGATAATTCAAATGAATAGTTAGCTCAACTTCTTGAGCAGGGTGATCGGATTTTTGAAAATCTTGAAGCCAAGGCTAATATTGATGAGGGCGGCAAAGTGAAGGGCATTAAAGCTGAGTACAAGGGAGCCCAAGATAGCGTCAAAACCAATAGAGCAAAGGAATTCCTACATTTAAACAACTATGATTTGAGTCTCCTGTTGTATCAGGAGGATTTCAAAGGCTATTAAAAGACATGGGATTTTAAGAACGTTGTGAGAAAGTTTATAAACAATAACAAAAGCAAGAAAGCCAAGAACAGCAGTGATACCAAGTCACTGGCCTCTGAAAATCTTAACCACTCCCTCTCAAACGAGGAAATGAAGGTGAGTGAGTTCCAGACTACTGTGAGCTTAGCAAGTGAATCAATGCAAGCTCCAAGACCCTTACCTTAGCTGGTTATTAACTATGGCTCAATCATTGGCCATGAGATGTTGGTCAAGCACTTTGAAAGTTTCAAATAATCAAATTATTAATAAAAGGAACAGATCCTTCAAGATATAATGGCCCGCAACACCCAATCACTCTTTTCGTTCCTTTAGCACTTTGAGATGGCAAATGAACCCTAAGTGAACCAAGGGCTCTTCTATTTAATTACAGAGTTGATCTCAAGTAACTAAAAGCTAGACTAAGACTCCAAGGCTCGTATCTTCTTGGCTGCCCTCAGTTACTATACAGGGGAAAAATATCAGCCAGAAGAGAACTTAATATAAGAAGCAATTCTCTTACTTATAAGGTCACCCAATGCTAGACAAGCTATAGGCTTAACCAACTTGGTCTTTATTACTGAGGCAACATGTCTAAGTAAGCAGCTTGCTATAGTCTAGAAGCTAAACGACTCTAATCCAGGCATCATTCAGCTTTTGGCTTAAACATGGCACTACTTTTCAATTGACCCTTAGGTCATCAAACTAATACCAAATTCCTTCTTTATAATGAACGTGCCTTTTATTATCTTGCTTAAGCAAGACTGTGGATTGAACCTTATAAGAGACATTCCTGTAGAGTATACAGAGTACTTTGTAAGAATATGTGCCTTATGCTCTGCCCCTAACTTAGAGTCTTTAAAAGACTACATATCTTCAACAAGGGCAACCTTCTTATAAAAGCAAGAAGTCATCGACAAAGTCTCAATGGTGCATTTTATGAAAGGCCTTGCTTCAAGACTGCAAAGCAGAGATCAATAATGGGTAGGGAAGATTGAACAAATCAGGAAAGTATAGTAGTTGATTGTGAATGCGCAAGTCGAGAAAAATGTATAGTTAAGCATTCACACTATTGACAACTGTCTAAACTGTGACTTCTCTGACCTTGATAGAATAATGCAATTGCCAAGGACTATGGAAGCCTTCTCTGAAAAGGCTGTTAATGACCTTCTTTAGCTATTCAAGAATGAGAACTTATAAAACCAAGTAGCATCCAGATTCAATAGCAGGTCTCCAAAGGAACTCTTAAGAGTAAGTGCCGAATTAGAAACTTTGGAGTAAAATTTAGGCTTCAAATTCTACTGCTCTCAGGTCTTATGTTTAAACTATATCTGTGACAACCTTAACAGCAATCACTTCATTCATTTTGGTATTGGCAATGGGAAGACCCTAATATGCATTGCTTTAGCAATCCTTATTGCTCTTAAAACTTAAAGATCAGTCTTTATACTCAGCAAGAATGAGCACTTAGTGCAAAGAGACTTCAAACGATACTAGAGAGTCATTAAAGCAATGTAGCTTAATTGCAATCTAAACTTCTTTGCCAAAGATACTGGCATCTATTTCTACACTTAGCCCTAATTAAAGAAGATGCAAAAGAACAGCAAGGCTGTGAGTGTATGGTAGCAAAGCTACGTATTAGTGGACGAGTACGACTGGATTATGTTTGATGGCTCTGTTGATACTATAATCAACTCTCTTGAGTACTTTCAGCAAGCTCATAAAGTGATAGGATTTTCTGGAAGCAATCTCTCTTTTACTGAAGAGAACTGTTTAAAGCTAGCTTTTCAAGCTACACCTGTAGTATTTCCCACTCTTGATAAACTCTAGGGAAATAAAAAGACTCAATACCCGGATGTGTTTGTGAGCACTAATTAGAGTGATTACTTGGCTAAGATCAAAGAAATTATAATAGAGCAGCTAAGCCACTCCCCAGTTCTAATAGTGGCTTCAACTAACTATAATGCAATAGAGATAGGCCTTTTGAGATCGGGCTACGACTTCACAAGTTTAAGCAGAGGGCAAGCCGCCAATATCGAATCCATGATTGAAGGCAGATACTTAATGAAGAATGCGAAAAAGGAATATGGAATATACTTGCTGAATGAAGCTCATGGAAGAGGGACTGACATTCAGACGAATGATGAAATCAACTAGAACGGAGGTTCTTACCTCATCATCGCAGATGTCTTCTCTAAAAGGTCTGAAGAGCAGATTATAGGAAGAATTGGAAGACTTAATACTAAGGGCAGATGGCAAAGAGTTTGTATAGACTCAACTCCAAAGATAGTGCTGAGTAGCTTCTTTACGTAGAGTAGAATGAGATCGACCTTATATTAGACAAAAAGTTCAATGAAGTATAATTTAATTTGTAAGACAAATAAGAAGCTACTGATATGGATATTATTAATCAAGCAAAGGAGCCCGAAGTTACTTCTGAATAAATTATAGCCATCGATCATTAAGTTGCAATTGTAAAGGCTATAGTAGAGAAGATAGTCGAAAAAGTAGAAAGTTCTTTCATAGGAGCCAAAAAGGATATCGAGGAAGCAAAGAAGACCTCTGAAGAGGAAATGAAAACTGAAACTGTGGCTGAAGAGCCAGACACTCAAAGTAAATTAGGGTTCTATTAACCTTCTATCATAGAATCATTGTAGAGAAGATGAGCCAGAACCATGTGCTCCAAGACAAGCCTATTAGTGAAGTTGAGAAGATCTTCAAAAACGGCGTGAGGCGCCAATATGAGGAGATCACTTAAGAGCCAGGCAGAGAAAGATCGAAGAGCAAGGAAGGAAAGAAATAGACTAATAAGAGAAGTAGGAAGGCTTATGAGAAGGCAGAGCAGATTAAGGACTTAGTTGAAAAGTGAGTTATACTTGTAAGGAGGAGTTGCAGAGACAAGTCTTTTAGTGAAACTTACAAGGAGCATGAAGAGGTCGAAGAAAGTATGGAAGCCTGGTTGAAGAAGGCTTCAAATTAAAAGAGAAACTTGAAAAGTGATATAGACCATAGGAACCCCTAAAGAGAGGGGTTAAAAAGAAGATGATTTTAAAGCTTAATTTCTAAAAGAATTCACCATATTCTAACTCTTTCTATTAGTAGTGTTCAGAGAATGGATGAGAATAGAGACCAGCAGAAGTCAAAGGCTGAAGTTCTGCACCTGCCCTTCCAGATTCTGAGAGCCAAAGTCTTGCATAACTTGCTCCTTCATTTTGCGCAAGTCAAGTACTTCACTTTCCAAGTCATCATGCTCTTGCTTCAGCCTCTTAGTTTCTTATAGAAAAAGCTGCCTGTCTGACTTCAAGGCTGTCTCATAATCTTTCACCATTCAATTTCATCTCTTGTTCTCTTTCTTTTAGATGAGTCCTTCATGAGATTCACAGCTTTGCCTCTCTCGGCTACAAAGGAAATGTAAAGAGAGTAAACTCACTGCTGAAGCTGAGGCATCTAGAGAGTGCGTCAACAAATTCAGGTCTCATTTCAATGAATAGGTCTCTGCTTTGCTCAAGCCTTTCTTTCCGTTAAAGCATTGCATCGTGAATCATGTTGGTGACACCGTCGGTGTCTAAGGCATAGAGCAAATCACAGATCCATTGCCTGTCTAAGTGGACCCAGTCTCGCTCATCAGGAAGAAAGTTGAGTAGTCTGGGGATGTCTCTCGCATAATCGAGGAAGTCCTGGACTGTAAGTCCCTCTATGTGAGGCACTGCGGACACTTTGACGTCTTCTCTTCTGATGTACTAAGAAGACGGTTCAATTAAGGAGAGATGCTTACCTCCTTCTTTGCTCTTATGATGGACTTGAAGAAGTAAATGTTGGTTGAATCAGCTTGGGTAAGAAGGCCCGACAATCCTGGGTGAGAAAGTTGTAGAGCTCTTTCTTGCTTTTGCACTTCTAAGCTAATTCTTAAACATCGATCCCAGTAAGTTACGCTTGGTTCATTAAATTCTAATAGGAGGGTGCCATCAGCCGCTTTAAATAGCCAAATATTGGCTCATGAAGACAGCACTGTTACTATAATGAGATAGTCATTTTCACTATTATGAAGCCTTCAGCATGATCCGATTTCCGCATGCGGATTTCCTACCAGCACCAAAGTAATTCATTATTAGGAAATTAAGCACTGAACTTATGGAATCAAGTTCTAAAAAGAGATAGTCTAAGCTGGTTGAATTTTCCAATAAGAGAAAGAAGATAAAAGCTCTAGTAGTTCAAATAGTGAGCGAAGCTCAAGTAGTGAAACAGATGATGAAAGCAATACCGCAGATTACATAACAACCAATATGTTATACTAAAGGAACATTACAGTTGCTGATGTCGAGATAGAGACTGTAAGTAAAAGAGAGATGCTTAACTACTACTATGATCTGGAAGATTCATTAGAATCTTTGAATTTCAAAGGCTTTATTATTGATCCGAAGGAAACCTATAGAGTAAGTAAACTAGGAGGATTTAAGGAATCGTTACTAGATGGCCACTAAATATAGACTCTTGGCCAGATAACACTTGAGATCTACACTGACTATAACTAATCAGAATTAGAACCTTAAGGTATGCTCGAAAGAGCCCCTTAATAGATATGAAATAATTAGAATAGAAAGTACTAGAAAACCATAAAATGAAAGACTCACTTCCAGTCTTTAGATAGCATACTTAGCTTTAAGCTATAGTGCCTCGAAGATAACTCAAGATCATGAGGAAAGAAAAGAAGCAGCAGCAAAAAGAGCTAAAGCTGGCTCAGGAATCTCAAAGACTAAGGATGTCTGAAAAGCTAAACTGCTAGCAGATTATGAAGAGGCTTGGCATTTCATACTATAAGTTAAGAAGGTACCTTAACAGTCCCTTAAAAAAAGCAAACTTTTGGAATCTTAAGTAAGTTAATAGAGGCAAGTATAAGAAGCTGCACAGCAGAGCTCGCACTCATATTGTGAATATGCTTACTTATGACTAATGCCTATCTAAATATCAGATATACAGAAAAGCTTAGTGTCAAAGATCCAGCTTCACTGTTCAAAGTAGATGATTCGTAGGTTCCTTAAGAATGAACTAATGATGACATACAAGTAAGTTAAGCAGATAACGAACCTTCATAACAATAACAGTAGTAAGCTTCAACGCTAGTATGCAGCCTAACAATTCATTCTCTTTCTAAGTGAAGGCAAGAGAATTATTAACATTGATGAATCAGTATTGCACTAGACTGATGAGAGAAGAAGAGGCTGGACAGCTCCATATGTTAAGAATAGGGTTACAAAATCTTAGAGGCTTAGTCAAATGAACTTGATTATTGGAGTGTCAAGTACTGGAGAGTTGTTCTACACTGTTAATAGGGGAAGAACTAATCAACACTCATTTATGTACTTCTTGTGCAAGCTAGCACTTACATTAGATGATTTAGATTTGGAGTGGAGAAAGAATACTGTTATCATGATTGATAACGCTCCCTATCACAGATCTTAAGAAGTAATGGCAAAGTATGACAATCTCAAATTACCGCTCATGTTTCTTGGGCCTTATCATTACAGGCTAGCTCCTGCAGAGCTTATGTACTCTTGGATTAAAAATAGAGACTTGAATCCCTTGAATACAAGAGCTTAATCAAAGTAAGTTATGATAAGTTAACCCTTATAGAGGGTATTGGGCCGCCTTTATGAAAGAGCTTGGTATGAATATAAGTAGAATAAATCAGAATTTTGTTAGAAGATGCTACTATCATGTCTTAACTGCTGCTTTAGAATCTATCTCACTTAAAGACTTGTGACTATATAAGAAGATTTGAACTTAAGTATTAAGTAAGGTTTAATAGAGTAAAAAATCATAATCAAT